>APFE031401725.1:5424-16109 GCA_000404065.3 Pinus taeda | reverse complement strand
ACGTTATTCCAGTAGCATCACTTTCGTTTTGAAGCTATATTTTGCATGAAAATTTCGTAGTAAATTTCATAGTCACCGCCATTTTTAAAACACGTTCAAAATTGGCACCTAAAAAAAAAACATCGTTCCATTATACACACTTTTCGTTTTTAGCACTGTTTTTGATGTTTTTTTGGGGTTTTTGGGCCAGAGTTCCCGTTTTGAGTTTATAGTTCCTATTTCAAAGTTTACATTGTTTAGCCTAAATGCACCCTAAAAAAGTGAAGAAAAAGTGGTAGGATGAGTGGGTGGGTAAGTAGTAGAAAAGTTGCAGAAATGTCATATGAGTATTCAAATGCACTTATGTCATCGTATTAAATGCAATTTTTAAAAGTGCATAAGTAGAGGACAAAGAAAAAACAATGGTTGACAATATGATTTACTTAACACCCCCTCGTTCATTTTAACCCCTATGACAATTACTAAGTTGCCTTTCATAATAAAAATATTAATACCTATAGTTCTTTAAGTCAAAGAGGCTCAGAGAATTCTTCTAAATTTTGGTGCTACTTGACCCTCAGCTTGATGACTTAAGAAGGAAACGTTTTAAATTCCCTTCTAAATCATTCATCCCACTCACAAAACCCGTTTTCCTATGGTCAAGTTCTCTTGCCTAGGAAAAACCCTCTATAAACATGTTTTATGTAAAGAACCCATGAAATACATTTATCCTAAAGTAATAAGTGTATGGAATGCGCATAACATTCCATATACCTAAGTACAACACCCCTTCCAATCACTTCATTGCATATAAACTTTTTTAACTTTATTATATAAATTTATGAAAAACCCATTGTCCCGTATGTATTTAAATCCTTTATATAAATTAACCCCACACCTTAGTTTATTTATAAACTATATTGCTACACCATATCCCACAAATATATTAAAACCCCACCCACAGTCTTTAATCCTATATTAAAGCATCCCAGATGAGATAAAGTATTAATTTAATAATATACCATCGGTGACTAGACCCATGGGCCCCCCAAAAACTTTTTGTATAAATCGCTGCGCAGCTTCACCTCCTGATCACCATACAATCTCCATCCCCATCATTCAATGGCTTGCATCCATATCGGGCCGGCCTAATGTTTGCCCTTTACTAGCCTGATAAGGGGGTTTTCCCCCTATTCCCCGAGGCTACGTGTCACACGATAAGTGGAATCAGGTGGCCCCTCCCAAATATTGCGCGCACCACAAAAGTGGTGTGATTGCCCTCCTAAACTATTTTTCTCATCTAACCGAAAAGCTGCCACTATTCATCAATCAATGAACTCGCCAAATATTAACTATTTTCACTATAAAAGCCCATTTACCCCTCTTTTCACTCTTTTCCCCAATTACCATTGATAATTCAGAAAATTTGTTGCAACTCCTGCAACCAGTTAATTCACTCACAGACCTCCACCATTGCTCCATAGACAACACTGTAGATAGCCCAACTCATTCATCAGTCTGTACCAGAACAGTACGAGCCTCTGTAGCCTCCATCAACTTCCAATAACAGTCAATTTTTCCCAATTCTAGGAGAATGATGAATGTAAAATTACTTGATGCAGAATGGTGGGAGACAATGACTGATTTACTATGATAAATTTATAGCAAAAAGTTACTGCATAGTACAAATATAGTAGCCAGGTAAACAGGTGAAAACAACACATCAGGGTCAAAGAGTGTTAGGTTAAAGATGAAAGTAAAGAAGACTCTTGCGTGAAACTCCACAACAGTAAGACAACATAAAGGGCTGCAAATACAACCATGACAGCCAACAGTACCAAATGTTAGCCTCCTGCTGCAGCAGGTTACTCATATTTCATGATGGACATTTTTACAGGCCAAATATGTCATACTTTGCATGCTGCAATGCTCCATATTTGCTAACAGTCACCAAAGAAAGAGGCTAGGAAAGTGTGCTGGTCTAAGTTCAACTGCTGCATTCCAATTTTGAAGAGTTATTCCATTTTTGTAGAAGTTTCAGCTAAAGGGAGGTCCAAACAGCTTAATCTTGTCTCCTATGTTTCAATTTCTGTTATAGGTATATAGAGAATGAATTATTTGTCCAAACAGCTTAATCTTGGCAGATTCTTAGATAGGTAAGAATTTAAAGGGGCCCAACTGTTTTAATCTGGGCCGTTGGAAGAAATAAGTGTTGATGTAGATAGGAAACATGAAAAGAAAAAGTGGAAAGCTGGGTCTGCTAGTTCAAGTGACCCAAACCAAAAAGAAGAAAAAATGTTAGGTAAGTAGGCTGGTAGGTAATTTTGAGGTTGCAGAATGTTGATTTGTGATTAATTCCACATTTTCAAGTGTTACACTCATACAAATCACAGTCAGCAGGCAGTTCCCATTTGAACGACTTCAAGCGAGGCATGACTAACTTCCCCTTCTTCTTATTCCCAAAATCATTTATTAACTTCCCCTAAAGAGGTCAAGATCTGCTTGATATCTCTTAGTTTCATCATTGTCCATAGCATTTGCCTTGGTAAAGATCTGCTTTATCCAAGGAGGGTACATATTTTCTCTGCAAAGTTCTGTCCCCCCTTTAAAGCCTAAGATCTTTGAGACTTAGTGCTCTTCTTGCCATTTTCATATTAACTATTGACACTATTATGTAATTCCCTATCTATTTCCCTTCCCTCTATTAAAACTATGATAATAATTCCCTTATGTAAATATCCCCTTCCTTTGGGTGAAACATAACCATAAGTATCTTCCTGGGAATTACTAAGTCACCTGGACCTTAGTAACAACCCTCATCCCTGCATAATTGTCCCTCTGAGGTGTTTGGACTGCTTCCAAAACACAAAAAACCCCCTCCTAATGCATTAGCCCCCCCCTACGCATTGTATTTTTAGAATTTATTGATGTTTAATTAATAAATAGCCAGCGCACCGAAACCCATTACACCATTTCCTAAAGTCTAAACCCACTCGCGCCGTGAAAAATTAAAGACTTAACGCGCGCGCTGTTCTGCTAAACCTCGCGCACCTTCTCCGTGCGTCCACCGTCAAATCAGTCCTCCCAGATCCGATGGCTCTTGTACATATCGGGCGCCCTCTTGTATGGGTACGTTAGCACCCGATGTCCGACGGTTTTATCGTCGTACACCGGGACAGCTGGCGGCTTCCCATTGCATCAAGCCACCCCTGATAGAAACCCCCTCCGTACCAAAGGCGGTCCGATGAACTCCAAAACCGCCTTTCCCCTCGAATGATAGGAGCGCCGCGTCACCCCACCACGTCGCCTCCACCTCACCCCTTCCTGCCTGCGCCTGGCCCACGTCACCTGCCACAGTGTCCTGCCACGTCATCACCCCACCATACTGCCACGTCACCCTGCTGACGTCATATCCGTACCAGAGGACCCCACTGCTGACGTCATGCTGATGTCATCCACCGTATCGCTGACGTCAGCAGCCAAAAAATGGAAAAACGCGCAAGCGCAAAAAACAAGCTTCAGAGCTCCGGAATGAAAAACAGAGGCAGTTTTCGATGCGCGATTAGCGCGAAGCGCTAATCGCGCATTTCTATGGAAAATGGGCCATATCGGAGAATCTTTTGATTTCTCGTCCCTTTTTGCACCGAAAATGGCAAAAAAAACCCGATTTTGCTTATTCAAGCATATCAGAAGGCAGAGAGAGACCCAGTTCAGAGGATAAAGAGTATCAAAGCAGACGTAAAGATAAAAACCATGTCAAAGAGTATCAAAGTAGCGAAAAAGTGTATCAGAGGAGATTTTCTCAGGGCTCGAGGCAAATGAAGCATTAAAAGGAAAGCCCTGAAAGTCAAGGAGCAGTTAAGGAACCATTCAAAGCTCACCAGCACAAATGACTGCACATTAAAGCTCACAGGAGATCAATGGGCCAGAACTCAATGCACATTTATTACAGAACTACTGCACCAAGCCACAGAGGACAGCACATTAACTCATTTTTTGATCTTGCTGCCACTGGCGCAGCCCAAAGAAGATTTACTTACATTTAATTCTAGCATAAGTTAGGTTGAGAAAGCTTTCTTCCTGCAGACCTGTTTAGGTCGGTTGTAATAAATAACTTTAGATATTTTGCTTATATATACCACCCTAAAAAATGGAGTAGGGGTTGGTTGGTTGTTTGATCTTTGTTGGTTTGATATTTTGCTTGAGCAGAGACTCACACTATACATGTGATATTTTCTATAATCAAAGACTGCTAAAATGCATGGATTCTGAAAGTGTCTGCTATGGTTAATTGGCCGAGGAATGACTATGGAATTCTTGTGCTTCTACATGGTTCAATAAGTGTTTCCTCAACTCTGTTTAGTTTTTCATGTTTGTTTTATCATCAATCAACCATCTAAATTGCAGAAAAGAAGAATAGTTTAGGATTTGCTTGGCAGCACCCTATGCTCAATTTATGTGATTTCTTCATGTTTTCTTCTGGAATAGTTATGAACATGCATACTTAGATGATCTTGTTTATGATGTTTCTTTCACATATGAATGTTAGTTTAGGAATTCCTAATTGCTCCTAGATAACCATTCATTCACCTCTCCTCCCCATTAATTGATGAAATATTCTTGATTGCCTTTCATCTCTGACTTTCATCCCATCTTTTCAGCAAATTCGTATTGTTTCATGTTTATCTATCCCGCTCCATAATCCTCTTGTGACTAAGAAAACGCAACAGCAAGCCTTAATCCATGACTCCATTCTCAATGGTTTGAACTTATCACCCAATCCCTTTCCTCTCTGCTCCAATGCAATTTCCTTCCATCCAAACTCCATCCAAACAAAAAATCAAAACCCCTTAACCCAATAACCAGCCTAAAATCATCATCAACAAAGCTAAATCATTAAGAGAGAGCCCTCTCTGATTACAGGTGGGCTAGAACCTGCAATCCAAAGATTGGATTGTGGTTACCTCGGCCGTATCCCTTCAAGAGCTTAGGGACAACTTGAGTGATAACACCAAATAAAAAGGGACAACATGAAATAGTTCATTATTTGTCTCTATCTTCTTGCAAGAAGATATTTATATTTCCTAAATTTAATCTCAAATCAGTTTGAGATATTTTGTAATAATTTTTTGTATATATAGTTCACCATTGGAAATATGTAGGGTGGATTCCAAACATTTCTATAGACTTATTGTTCTTAAGTCTCAAATTCTATTATATCAATGACTAGATTAGCTAGGTGGATCAAGAAATAAAGATCAGATATTTAACTAGATTCTTGTGTAAAGCAAAGTTCAAATAAGTATTCTCTCACATTCAATGTTATTTTTCTTCAAGTTTTTCCACAGCCTTACTTGTATCTCTTAACATCTGAATGCTATAACATGGAATGATATCTTAGAAATTGCTTAATTGCACTATGTCTTAACCGTTATGCATATTTAATGCTTTCTTCATAAATCCGAGTTAAGGAATTCTTGATTACCCCTTAGTTTAGGTTATTCCTTGTGAACTATAGCAAAGGATTCTTAATTGCCTTTTGTTCATGATTTGTCCTTGTTCTTCATTTTAACCTTGGTTTGAGGATTCTTAAGTGCTCTCTCACCTGGGTTAGGATCATTTCACCCATTCGACCTACAAAATTTCACTTTACTTTGCTAGCCTGCCCTATGAACATTCCCTTTAATGAATTGATCTAGTTATACTATCCATTTGTTGACTCCATAGCCCAATGGCTTAAATACCTTGCTCTATCTATATGTTCCAAGAATTCCACCACCCAACCTTCAATTCACAACCAAAACCCCAATGAACATTAAGAACTAGCCTAAAATCCTAGAAAAACAAAGCTAAATTATATAGAGAGAGCCCTCTTTGAGTCATAGGTTGGCTAGATCCTATACTTAAAAGATTGGTTTGTGGTCACCTCAGTTTCTTCCCTCTTCTGATAACATCTAAGGAAAATTCTGAGTTATAACATTGTGTACATGTTGTTTATGTAGTGTTATATACATATGGTGTTGTGTGCATGTTGGATATGTGGCGTTGTGTACATATGACGTTATGTTCATGTTGGATATGCAATGTTGTGTATATATGGTGCTTTTTTCATGTTGCATATGCAATGTTGTGTATATATGGTGCTTTTTTCATGTTGCATATGCAATGTTGTGTACATATGGCACAGTGTGAATGTTGTACCTTTAGTGCTATGTACATGTGGCTTTATTTGATGTAAATTTGGTTTTATGTGCATGTGTTGTCATGTACATGGGTGTTATGTGCAAGTGGTGTTGTGTACATGTCATGCATGTGGTGTTGTTTACATGAGGTGATGTGTACATGATGTGCAATGTGGTTCTCTTACACATTGTGTAGGTGGTGATGTGTACATGTGGTGTTGTGTCCACATTATACAAGTGCAGTTGTGTACATGTGGTGTTGTGTACATGTTGTGTAGGTGCTGCTATATGCATGGTATTCTGCACATGTTGTACCTGTGGTACTGTTGTACATTTTGTATTGTGTGCATGTCATACATGTTGTGTTGTGCACATGTGGTATTATGTGGAAGTTGTTCATGTTGTTTTGTGTACACGTGGTATTGTGTATGTGCATTGTGTAGTCGTGGTACAATGACATGTGTATTTTTTGTGTTGTACTTTGTGTATGTATTGAGTTATGTTGTACATTGAATGTAGGTATATGTATTGTGTCGTGTTGTACACCGTGTGTAGGTGTCTGAGTTGGGTCATACACTAGATGTAAGTGTATGTGTTGTATGTAAGGTGTACTTACATGTATTGCATGGTGTTGGATGTCATGTGTGGTTGTATGTGTTGTGATGTATATTGCGTGTATGTGTACCTAATTGAAGAGGAGAGAAGGTAGTGGGTGCTTGTTGGGTGTAGAAACCAATCTCATGTGTGTACAAAAGGGATAAAGGAAAAAGGTAGAAGTGAGAAGCGATTGAAGGATAAGTATCAATATTTTATTTTAGTTTTATTATGCATATAATCTATGATTGCTACCTATGATATATGATTTTGGTTTATGATGATTGCATGTTATTCATGATTTTGATCTATGATGGTTATGTTTTTGAGCTAATTAGATGTGGTATGTTTATAGATGATGATTTTGTCAAGAGTTGGTTTGGCTCGTTGTGAGAAGATGTGAACATAACTGCAGGTATACCTTACTGACAGCCTACCAATGAGTTATGATTTGGATTTATTTTAAATATTTTTTAATATAATGGGAACTATGTGATTCGTATAGGAAAGTATAGAAATGTCTGGCTTGGGTGGCTGAAACTGACTTCAAGAATTAGAAGCAACAACAAAAAGGAATTGGAAAAGAAAATAGTATGATCGTAAAGCACTTGAGGACCAGGGCCATTATGGGACACTGGTACAAAATAGTGTCCATTGATTTACATGAGCATACTATGATTGGTATGATGGTTTTAGGGAAAGGATTTGCCTTTTTTTTTGGACTATATGATGTGAGGAAACCTTGCCAAGGCATGGGTCACCCAAGGGACTGTGTATAAGAGAAGTGGATGCCCATGAAACTCAGAAGGTGTGTGATTTAATGGAAAGGGGTAACCAGATTCACTGAGGGATTCTATAGGAGAGAAGGTAAGGATCGGGATGGATCTATTTTGGTCATTAGCATTTCCATATGGAATTAGATGCACATTGAGAGTGTTCCATCGAACAATGAGTATGTAACTATTGTGTGAGAAGACAAGTGGAAAAAGATTGTAGCGTTGGACATTAGGTGTAGATTTGGATTTGAAACTAGATTTTGGACATCCTCGAAAGGAATTGAATCTTGGTATTACTTTGAGGGTACATGTGTGAGCCTCCATATTCCCTTGTTGCTCATATGTGCATCGTATCCTTTTTTTTCTAATTGAGGAAATGTGCATATGCATATATCTGTATGTTATTCTAAATATCATATCAATATAGATTTATAAAACTCCATAGATAGCATGATTAATTGCTAGTTGAATTAAATGTGTATAGTTATATGTTTTTGTTATTATAAGTACCATAATGGGTTGTGTTATAAAGAACCATTAAACGGTATGATTGTCATATCTTCAATTGTCACCATTATAAATATTGCAGCGGGCTGAGTTATATAGCTCCATGGGAAGTATGTTTTTATTTTCAATGGTCTTTCTGGTTATGGGTGTCATTGAAAAGAGAGGATGGTGTTCCCCCAAAAGTGAGGGTTCTGTAACATCCATGGTCAAAACATCATGTAATAAATTTGATAAAGTAAAGATAATAACCGAGGTCATTGGACATGTATTCCAAGATGAATGGGTGCAACATCCTAATGGGTGTTTATTTGGTTTATTATGGCTAAGGAAAATGGAAAAGAAAATGACAAATGCTTTGGAAAGGAAAGGGACATTATTTGGAATTTATTTATGAAAATAATGGAAATTAGGAGAAAATCAAGGTGAAAGGCTACAGGTTGCATGTAAGGAGGAAAATGAAGGAAAAATAATGGAAATTGAAGAAAATAGAGTCCTCAATTATCAATAGAGTTTTGAGGTTCAATTCATGGCTTTTGGTGGTTTATTTTGTCAGTTTAGTTTTGGAGCTCTCATTTTCTATTCTATCTCTCACACTCTTGGACACTTAGATTTTTCTTGGAGCACTCTTGGAGGAGTGTGGCATACTTTGGATTTGGAGCAAGAAGGAAAATGAAGAGAAAGAAAGCGCAAGAGGACATTGGGATCAATGACTACAATGAGTTTTTCTTGTACATACTGAGTTACATGTATGATTTCCTTGCTAGTTTTTTCATGCATGACACATGCATGTGGTCTCTTGGTTATGATATATCATTGGCATGGAGGATTGCATTGATTGATGATGGATTTTTATAGGCTTACCATTTCCTAGATAGCCATGGTGTTTTGGGTGTATTTCCCTTTGTTTTTTGGATGGTTCTGATGTTCCTTAAGCTTTTATATTTAGATACTAGTTTATGGAACCATTGATTGGACAAATGCTCTGAAAGCCCTCTAAAAAATTGGGTTGAGTTACTAGTCCTAGAATCCCTACTTCGACAAACATTGTGGAAGCCCAACATCAGCTATGGGTTGAGTTACTAGTCCTGGAAGCCCTGGTTGGAACAAATGCTCTCGAGGCTTGTGTAGCTTGGGTAGAGACCAATATGGTTAATGGTTAGTGATGTATGACTGTGATGTGGAATCACTAATTGCTAGTTGAAGTGGTTATGCCTATAGAAGCCTTGGTTTGGTTTTGTTGGATTCATTCCATGAGATTGCACATTCATGATTGGAATATGGCATGGGGGTGATTGGATGAAAGAAATATTTGGTTCAACCAATCTATGGTCGAGTGTTATGTGGAAGTCCTAGACCTAGTTGGATTTTGCATATGCTAATAAGAGCTCCTTTCCTCTTGTATTTGATGGGTAAATATACTTTTTTATGGCTATTATATCCTTGTTATTTATGTTGAATATATGTTAGCTAAGAGAATGTTTTATGACAGTATTGATGTATGGATCTTATCATGTTTTTATTAGCACACAAATGAATATTGAATATACAACCTAACAGAGGATAATGAAACTATTGCGATAAGCCATCAATTCTTCCTTATGATCTTAGATAAGTATGAGACCCCTATTCTTAGATCTATTGTTATGACCTATAGAAATAATATTTGTGACATGTTTGACAAAATGCCTGTCATCGATATTAGAGGTCCAGTCAATTCATTCATAAAATGTTTGCATTAGTAATCTTATTTCAATGTTATTTGTCATTTTTTATTTTTCATGAAGTTCTAGGCAATGGTCTGAGCCTTAGCCTTGAAAAGGTGGCGCAAAATCTATGGTCATTGGCTTAGAACTAGCTGAAAAGGTGCATAGTCATTCACATTCCTTGTTGTGGGAGCTATTGGAGGACCTCAGGCACATGCATCACTTCTCATGGGAGTGGATGGGGGTCCAAATCAATGAAATGTCAAGTTGTATTAGGGGTTGGTCACCTAGAAGGGTTGGTTGACTGCTGAAGGTTCTGTAGCTTATGTGGAAGGTCATAATGGTTTTGTTTTGTCAGTTTGACTTCGTTAAGTGTACATGGGGAGTTGAATCACATCATATTAGCATATCATAACATGCTTACACCAATAGACCATTTAAATTGGGTAAATTTGGGAGGAGGGTTTTACATAATAGCATGATCTTGATCACTAATAGGTGCGAGGCTTTTGGGAGTCTCAATTACCTTGGAATGATTTTCCAATACTTTTTGGAGGTATTGGGAAATAGATGATTTCGATGTTTGAGACTCTAGTGAGCATAATTATGCAATTACACCCCATTGTTCTTTCTTTATAATTTTTTTCATGCCATTAGAGTTGATTATCTTTCCTGGTTTCCTTACTATACCAATTAATTCAACTTCCTTTCCTTTCCAAAAATAATTCAAGAAAAATTCTTGAAAATAAAAGTTATCATTGTTGGGTTGTGTTATATTCTTTCCACATAGTTAACAGGGGGTGTGAGGGGTACCCATAAAATTTTGGTTTTGGACTCTATGTTAGGTTGGGCGGACCCACCTATGGTTTTCTGCATGATTTTCGCACATGTTGTTTTGGACGCGATGGTTTTTGGTCCATGGTTTTGGACGCGATGGTTTTCGG
>APFE031401724.1:137520-152057 GCA_000404065.3 Pinus taeda | reverse complement strand
TATATAATTATACCTAGTGGATAGCTTGTAAAACCAACTGGGCAATGTTTATGGAAAAGTCAGTATATCAATAGCTAGTTTTGGGTTTATGTGAAGGAGGTGGAGTTCCATTGCAGAAATTCCCTCGTCACGCACCAGTATATTTATGAATCTTTGTTTCTTTGATTAATACAAAGCACTGGAAATTACAAACAAACAAACAAAAAGACTAATGATTTTAATTTACCACTACGGTATATTTGTATATACATCTTCAAAGTATAATTTGTTTATCACTTAAAGGGTACAAATTCAACATGGATAATGGGAGCCAATCACAAAATTAGTATATATTTGCATAGACCCTTTGTTAGTAATCATGTAGGTTTACAATTTATTATCATAGATTAATTTATAATTCAACTTCTCATAGCAATTCAGTTTAGGATTTGTTGTCATAAATTAATTTATAATTCAAGTTCTAATTACAACTCAGTTTAAGATTTTAGTCTAATTTTCAACATTTTATTATATCCAAGTATGATTTGCATAATTTTTTAGAATTCTTTGTAACCATAAATATATAATATTGTTATTGTGAAGATTAAAATTAATTAGGAGATACCAAAAAGCTTTAGCACTTTATTATTTAAAACTCTAAATAATCTGTATGTGTCATAAACATTACTAATATTCTACAACCATAACTTTTATTCATCATTTTTTTAAGAGGTTTTAAATGATTTAATTTAACAGCTAGATTTGTCAAAGTCTACTTCAACATTTAAAAACATACTTCAACCTTTAAAGGTGTGGATTATCATTGTCACTTCTTTTTACCTTTTGGGTTATACATAAGTGATATATTGATTTAATTTTTCTTTTTTTTCCCAGTGGAATCGACAACTAGATGGGTTTCTTACTCATGTGACATGAGGTACATTCCCATAACTACCACTATAATCTCTAGTTGAGGGTTGGGTAGTTGGGACATCCATGGGATTTTGACCAGTGAGAATTACTCAAGGAGTGTCCTAGCAAAGAAACCATTTACCGTTTGTTTTATACCTCATGGGCTTATACATAAACCAATATAGATGTTTCTTAACCATAGATCTAGAAAGTGCCAAGAGGGCTCAAATATATTAATGTGCAAACTTCCTTTAAGAATACAAAAATTTAATATATATCTATAATATATATATATATATATATATATATATATATATATATATATATTATATATAATGTGTAATTTCCATAGTTTAAACCCATTGAAAATCCCTTTCAACACAAGGTAATCGTGGAGACTATATAAGGTAATTTTGCAATTCCAACAATTCTTTGTTAAATTTTAAACATAAACTGAAAGAAAAAATATATTTATAAATTAAAAGGTCAAAAATTGTAAAATAGTTTGCCTTACTTGACATATTTTTTAAACCCTAATTTTTTTTTGGTTATTTTTTCCCATATATTATTTTCAACATTAAATGTCATTTTATTATAATTATTATTTGTAAAATTACACATATTACTTTAATCTTAATGTTACATATTTTATTTTTGTTCTCTTGGGAATTAAATATTTCATTATGGTGTATGTGTTGTGTGTATATATATATATAAACAAAACTTTCTCTACTCATATATAATATGAAGTGGATATTGAAATAAATTAATTTACATGAATATTAAGATAATTTATTTATGTATAGAAATATTTTTAGAAAGTAAAGTGATTGTATATATTTTTCACAATCAAAAATTAAAATATAATATTTTTTTATTTTTAGTTACTTTATCTCGTTTTAAAGTTCATATGTATTTTGGAATATTTCATTTGTGGTTGAGAGTAAGGGTGAAATATTTTCACAACATTTGGGTTGTAATAGACAATGCACTGAGTAAGAATAGTAAGAGTGATATTATCGATGTTTTAGTATGATTTTAATTAAAATTAACCAAATATGTATATTCATTTTTGTTTTTTCACTATCACCAAAATTGTTTTTCTTTTCATAGGTACAACACTATATATTCCATATGAGGAATATAAACATGGTATATTCTTTATGAGGAATATACATATAGTGTCATGTCACTTGCATGAATTGAACCTGAGTAGGGAGGATTCCATTCCTTCCTCCCAACCACCTAGTATGACCCTAATTAATCGCTGATTGTTTTTATATTTATAAAATATTTTATTTTTATTTCAAAAATGACACTTGTCAACTCCATGTTGAGCATGGACAGGATCACACGTCACCCTCATACTCTGTTGTAGAATGCACCTCTCAGTGCAATAATACATTATTATAAGTTTAATTTTTAATTTGTATATAAGTAATACATTTACACAAGGAGTGTTGTAATAAAGCACACATTCACCACCTTTTATATGCCCCATGAGTTTATATATCAACAATACAAAAGTTTAGCTTTTGGTTTATACATAAATAATACATTATTATATGTTTCAATTTTACATAATTATTTGTTTTAATTTTTTTGGTAGGAGGGTTAATATTTTGCCCCAAAGAACAAATTGAAATATGTTATGCCTAAGGGTTGGGCACTCTAATAACAACCAAGTGGAATTTTTGGCATTGTGGAAAGGACTGGAGATTGCCAACCATAAAGGAATACAGAGAATGTTGGTTTTAGGAGATTCAATTATTGTTATAAGACAAGATTCCAAATTAAAATTAGAGGGAGGAAATCCTAACTCGACAATTTTGAAAAGGATCGCTAGGTAGCTGAAGGAATTTGAGGAGATAAGCTTCTTCCACATATACAAGAATTTGAATGGGGAAGCAGATAATCTTGCTAATCAAGGTGCAAGTCTAAGGCAAGGAAATTTGGAGCTAAACCATAATATAAGGTTGTTTTATCCAATTCCATGAGGGACCCTCATTCATCCTCTTTCAAATCAATTGGTCATCTAGCCATCAGCTTTTGAAAAATGTGTGAATAAATGTCATCGAAGGTACCACCAGGTGTGTTGACATTGGCACCAAGCATCCCACATTTGGAGATTTTTGTTCTCAATATCATGTGCATGGAGGATATGTGTATTGTACACATTATTCTTGGAGTCCAAGATCATGTCTAAGCAACAAATGGCAGGGGAAGAAAACAAGGCTTAAATGGGAAGTAAGTTTGTATTCTTCGTCAACGATATGACCTTCTCATCTCTGCAATTTGGTTTTAAATGCTTTGTGTTGCACTAAGGTGAGCCATACATCCTATGGTTACACCATGTTGTGCCCACTCTAGTTAATTGAACCTGATATGACATTATCCTTAACACAATATTCTTTTAGGACCTCATGTTGAGGATCTGGATCTTTGACTCTTACTATGAGTGGATATGATAATAATTATTTTTCTAGTTCGATATTATGATGATAATAATTGCGATGGACGTATTTCATGACTATGTCTAATCATGTGATGGATTCATTATGTGTATGCTTACATTATTTCTTACTCACATTTACAAAAAAGTTGATGATTATGTCATGATGATGATTTAGCATACAAAATTATATTGGTGACTAATAAAATGATTCAAGTATTACTGATGATTATTGAGTGTGGTAGCAAACTACCCAAATGTATTTGCATGTGATGAGTCAAAAACCTCTAGTTTCGTTTGAATTACATACTATTATCTCAAAAAAAATTAAAAGTTAAATTTAAAATTTTGTTGGGCATTTGAATGACATGTCAGTGGTTGCAGGCACAAGTTACTTGCGTGGTAGAATTACTCACACATGGGTGATGGGGCTAAACAGGTAGATGGAACTTCATGGGAGGGGCGAGACAACATTCTTTATTTCACCCATTAGCGCTCCCTCTGTGACTTAGGCTAGACGGTGTTGGGATACCTTCACCTTGAAGATCACAATGTTGTAACACCCCCTCCCACATTTACCTGCTTTTACAAACTCTTAGGGTAAATGTGAAATGGAGTGTCACTATGACATGACCCAGCCTCCTAGCTCTAGTTAAGGAGCTGGAGCCTACAGCTAAAACTTACTCATCACAAACTGACATCCTACAGGGACTACAGATCACCCAGGAGCTGAAGAAACACCCCAAGTGGTCGATCCATGAGCTAGAACTTTATTTCAATGACCTAGAATCCCAATCGCACCCTTAACATTACCTGAATTTAGTTGAAGACCTCCAACCGCACTCACAAGCCTTGGTCCATGTGATTGTGACCTAAATTGCTCAATTTAGTGCCTGCGATCCTAAGATCTAAGCCACAATTCAAGGCCATACTACAAACCACTACCTAGAACTTCTTGAGACTTTCCAAAATGATAAATTACTTAATGACAATGTTATTCATAAGAAACTTGAACAAGAACTTGACCTAACCAGACCTAACCATGACAATCATTTCGTCAAACATACAGTGAACATGTAAACTACAGGTCATATATGCATATCTGACCATAGGAGTCTTAAATTTATCTGAGAATCACCAAGAAGGTCTAATTCCCTCTCATAATAGCTTAAATAACACTTGTTAGCCCATGCATTCATCAACCATCAAATACTTATCAAATCTTGAACAAAGCCATAACTAGAGCACATTACAGATCCATGCTTATAAATAGCATATAACTGAAATAGTAACCATAACAAAACAACCATCAAATCATCATAATAAAAAGTATAATTGTTCATAGATTACAATAGGATAATATATCTTATTAACTTATCCAAAAACAAACCAAGTTAGGGACTTCCACTTACCACCTTGCCATAAATTGGACTGAACCAAATATCTATTTCATCTAATCACCCTCATGCCATATTCCAAGAATGAATGTGGGATCTCAAGATATAAACAACTAGTGCTTCCCAGAGATTAAACCACCTCCACCCTCAAGCTACCGTGATCTTGCCAAAACCATTCAAGAGATCATAAAGCCCAAAGCAAGCTTGGATGCCTCAGGTTTTCTTCACCATTACCTTGAGGAATTTTCTTGTCTCCTCCCACCTATCAAGGGCTTCCTGAAGATTAAACCACCTTCACCCCTAACTCTTGGGAATTTTCCTGAGACCACCTCAACTGGTTCTAAAACCTTCCGACAATCCAGAGCTCAACCACAAAAGAATCCCATCACACCATAGTTATCCAAAAATGGAAAGGCAAGGTTGAAATCACTGTCAAACCAGGGAAAACCCATGCCAATGATAGAAATTGAACAAATACACCTCAGCTAGGAGATCACACATGCAACTTGTACTGAAGCTATTGGATCCAACCTTCATTTCTTGTCCTCTACTTTCCTTGTCCTTCCTTTGTTTTCTTTTGCTTTGTTTGTTGTATCCTCTTGGTTCTCTCAATCTCTTTGAAACTAATTCCAGGGAAAAAAAAACAACAACAACAACAACAACAAAAACAAAAAACAAAACAAAAACAAACAAACAAACATAAAAACAAAAACAAAACAAAACAAAAAACCAAAAAACAAAACAAAAAAACAAAAACAAAAACAAACAAGCAAACAAACTAATCTGAATTGGATCCATCAAAGACTAGCAAAGAACCATGACTGTATCAGGTCGGGACGAATCTCTAAAAATTCCAAAAACAGCGATCAAAGACACCATGAACCAGTGGCAATGGCAGCCAGCGTGGAACAAGGAGGACCTTGGTCAAAGCGCACTGACCGAGGCCCATGGAGACTGTGCAGGAGGTCAAAGTAGCCCCTGCGAGCCCCGGATCAGGAAAAGGAGGTCATTTTTGATGCATCACTAGGCGAACAGGGCTGAAATGGGGGAATCCCGAGCACTTGGACACATGCTGAACCAGAGAACCGCGGGCGGGAAAGGAAAAAAGTGCTAATCGTACAAGGCGGGACCCGCGCTCTGGAAACCGGCGGTATTGATCGCGGCGCCCTCAAATGGTAAACGGTTTTGGAGAGAGCAAAGTGATCCCACTTAACGATCGACGCGTGGCAGCAAAGGTGAGAGAAAATCATTGTTGATCGCGCGTTATCGGTCGAGCAGGTCAACCGCGCGGGACGTGCGTATGACGTTGGATCTAGGGGACCCTGATCGAATGGTTGAGATTGCAACCGATGGAGGAAGCAGAATCGACGAAGGATTAAGCCACGTTTGTAAATATTTGAGGTCCGTTTGACAGCCACGGTGGAGGAAGAACGCATCCACGACATAACTGAAGAAACGAACTGACGAGCAGGCTGGCGCTGTTCAGATGGGGACACGTGGCCACTCCCTGAGCGTTCATGTTGACATCAAACAGGGAACTCCAAGCGCAGCTACAGAAGATGAATCGACAGAGGCGGAAGAGGAACCGAATGGGCATGAGTTCGAATGGCTAAAAGCCATGAACAGCGAAACAGAATACACAGTTGAACACTGAGAGACAGAAACTAGAAAAGAAGGTAATAAAGCAACAGCAGGAAGAGACAGAGGGCCGAGCTGACTAGTGGCAACATCGAGCACCAGAGATTGAAGATTCAAGCCGTCTCATAGAGGAATCTGTCCGAACTGAGCATCATATTTGGCTCTGTCCATTGTAGACCTGAAGGTCACAAAGCTGGTAGGAAGAAGAAGAGTTTGTGCACTTCAGTGGCTTAGGGAATCCAAGAAACACCCTGCCAAGCAAACCTGCTTCAAGAGAACTCCATCGAGTCCCTGTATTGTAATTCTCTACTCAAAGACCCAATAAAACAAGGACACCACTGAAAGCTAGACTGGAGACGTAGCCCTAGAGAATAGGGTGAACTCCTTATTAAAATTGCTTGTGTCTTTGTGGTTGCTTACTGTATTTCTCTGTTGTCTTTCCATTTAAATGTTTGTGTATTGGAAATATGATCGATCCGTTGCTTAAATAACACAGAACACACACCGACATGAGTCTGTAATACCTTTTAATAAAACTTCAACTGATGTCACTCATAGGGTGATTATCACATCAAGTGGTATCAGAGCGCAATAGGTTGTAAGGTTAGACAAGCTTGTGTTGGTTTAGTTGTGAATGCTCACTAGATCAAAGCTCAAATTAGGAGAAGGAGAGTTCGTGGAAACTAATCCTGAAATTGGGAGAGTCTATCCTCTAGAGACAATGTCAGAGGAAGGTTCTATGGGGCCAGACCCTCAATTCATAGAAAGTTTCCTAGCTATAAAGTCTATGGTAGAAGAAATGCATAGGGACTTTAGAAAGCATAAGGATGAAGATTCATCAGGTTCTAAACAAGATAAAGAAAAAGATGAGTCTCATTCCCATGACCATTCAAAAGGAAAGGGGAAAGAGGAAAGATTTATCGCACCTCCTAATAGCCCTGTGCATAATAAGAAGGTATCTTTGACTAAGTTAGATGTTAAATTTTATTTGCCTCTATATGATGGAGAACTAAATGTTGAAAATGTGGACGATTGGATTAGACAAATTGATGTATATTGCAGGGTACAAAACATAGACTTGGACAAGAGTAAGATTCACCTGGCAAGCCTACGCCTGGGAGGCACTGCCTTGGTTTGGTGGGAAGTCAGAACCCAAGCTGATATGAAGAAGCATGGTAAGACCATCTCTGTCTGGAGTGAATTTGTTGCTGCAATCAAAAATCATTTCTATCCATTGGCCTACATGCAACAAGCCATGATGAGTTGGAAAACTCTTCGACAGTTGAAAGGGAAAAGTGTGCAAGGGTATACTTAAGAGTTCAGAAAGAGAGCCTTGATGTTGGGTATCTCATTAGACTCACCATAAACTCTTTTGAAGTACATTGGTGGCCTACATAGCTACATGAGGCATACCATCCTCATGTTTAATCCCACTAGTATAGATGAGGTATCTGTACAAGCTACTCATCTAGAAGCTAGAGGAAAGAATGGAAATCCAGAAGTCGGCGGACCATCCCAACCCACTATAAGCAAAAGAAAGGAGAAAAGAAAGTAGAAGTGGAAAGCAAGGAAGGCTAACACTGCACAGAAAAGCAAAGCTTCATGCACTCACTATAAAAAGGATGGGCATGATGATGAGCACTGTTGGATTCTGCATTCAGAGCTGAGACCTAAGAAGTCCGAGGGCAAGAAGAAGAAGATTGTTGCAGCTATTGAGAAAGATTTGGGGTCAGACTCGGGAGATGAAACAATCATTGCAGCCATAGGTATAAAAGGTAATAATTATGAAGCATCTACTAGTACTTCTACTCAATCTATTATTGATGAAGAACATGAGAGGAAAAGACATGAGCTTTTCCATATTCGAGTTGTTTCCAAAAATAAAAAGATTGATACTTTGTTTGATAGTGGCTCACAAGTGAATCTAATTTCTGAAACAATTGTAAAGAAATTGGGATTAGCAACTACACCTCATAAGAAACCATACCCATTAGGATGGCTGAATGATAAAGCACAACTACAGGTGACTAGACAGTGCAAACTCAAGTTTTCTTTTGGGTCAGCATTTGTAGATGAGGTTGAGTTAGATGTAATTCCTTTGGATATATGTGGAATTGTTTTAGGAAGTCCTTACTTGTATGATAGAAAGGCTATTTTCTATAGAGCTGAGAACAAGTATCTACTTGTCAAAGGTGGAATTGAATATTTTGTAAGAGCTCACAAGCTCAAGAATAATTATACTCTCATAAACTCAGGACAAATGAAAAGAATGATAAATTTATGCAAACAGTTCCTACTGATGGTTGTAAAGGAAAAGAAACCTGATAAAACCAATGTATTTGAGGGTTGTAATGTTGATCAGCAAGTTGATATAGAAAAGATTGTTTCATAATATGACGTCTTGTTCCAATAACCTAAAGGTCTACCACCCAAAAAGGGAATAGTACATGATATTCTTCTGTAGCAAGATGTTCCATTGCCTAACATTGGCATGTACAGGTTGCCTGCTTTAGAGAATGCTGAAATCAAGAAGCAGGTGCAGGAGTTGCTCGAGAAAGGGTTCACCAGGCCTAGCACATCACCATGTGGGTCACCAATTTTTTTGGTGAGAAAGAAAGATGGCTCATGGAGAATGTGCATTGACTACCAAGCATTTAATAAGATAACAATCAAAAATCGTTATCCCCTTCCTCGCATAGATGATCTTTTATATCAATTGAAGGAAGATGTTTATATCACCAAGCTGGATTTGCACAATGCATACCATCAGGTCAAAGTTGCAGAGCAAGATGCATGGAAGATTGCTTTCAAAACAAAGTAGGGATTGTATGAATGGATGGTTATGCCTTTTGGCCTAACTAATGCTCCTGCTACTTTCATGAGATTAATGAATGATGTACTCAGACCTTTTCTTGATGATTTTGTTATTATGTATCTAGATGACATTCTGATTTTTAGTAAAACTTGGGAAGAACATTTAAGGCATGTTAAGCAGACATTAGATGTTTTGAAAACATAAAAACATGTTAAACTCTCCAAGTGTGATTTTGGCAAAACCTCTCTAAATTATTTGGGTCATATAGTAGGGGGAGGTGAATTGAAAATAGATCCCTCTAAAGTGGTAGTCATTGTAAACTGGGCTAAGCCCAAGTTTGCTATAGAAGTGAGAAGCTTCTTGGGAGCAGCACAATATTGGAGGAAGTTTATTTCAAATTTTTCCTCAATTGCAGCTCCCTTACATACCTTGACAGGATTGAACAAGGTGTTTCAGTGGGGAGGCAAATAGCAAAAGGCCTTCGACACCTTGAAAGAAAATATTAGTACAGCATCGGTACTAGCACTGCCAAATCTACAAAGACCATTTGAGATCCAAACTGATGCTAGTGACTATGCCATGGGAGAAGTGTTGACACAGCATGGTAAACCCATATGTTATCATTCTAAGACTTTTAATCCTGCAGTATTTAACTATGCTACATATGATAAAGAATTGTATGCATTAGTTCAGAGTGTAAAAAAGTGGAAACATTACTTAATGGGCAAAGAAACAGTAATACATACTGATCATCAGCCACTTCAATACCTACACTCCCAAACTAAGCTGCAGCAATCAAGACATTACAGATAGATGGGTTTTCTACAACAGTTTCATTTAGTCATTAGATATAAAAAGGGCATACATAACAAGGTTGCGGACATGTTATCTAGACCCATTATAAATGCATCTACTGTACTTAAGCATAATTATGTGCCGCATGAAAGCTACATAGAAAAATATGCTCAGGACATGGACTTTAAAGATGTATATACAACTTTGAGTCAAGGAAAAAGAATAGAAGAATTGGACTATCACATGAAGGACCGACTCTTATATCATTGTGGGAAACTCTACATTCCACAAACTGAGAGAGTAAAGATAATTAGGGAAGCACACACTTCTCTGATATCGGGTCACTTTGGGGTAAGTAAAATAGTTGCACAGCTGCAAAGGTTCTGCTATTGGCCAAGAATGAGTGAGACAGTTTCTAGATATGTAAAGGGATGTGTTATGTGTGCGAAAAGCAAGCCCAGCAACAGAAAACTAGGCTTGTACACTCCATTGCCAGTTCCTTCTCACCCTTGGGAAAGCATTTCCATGGATTTTGTTGGGGGGCTGCCTAAATCTAAGAAAGGTCATGATTATCTATATGTTATTGTCGATAGGTTCAGCAAAATGTGTATTTTGATACCCTGTTGTAAACAGATTACAGCTGAACAAATTGCAAAATTGTTCTTTGAACATGTGTGGGTTCATTTTGGATTACCCACTTCTATTGTATCTGATCGAGACACCCGATTTGTGGGGAAGTTTTGGTTAAGTCTGTGGGAACTAATGGACACCAAATTAAAGAAAAGCACAGCTTTTCATCCACAAACAGATGGCCAGACAGAAGTAGTTAATAGGACGGTGATCCAGTTACTGAGAGGATATTGCAGCAAACACCCCAAGCTTTGGAATGAACACTTGTGTTATGTGTAGCATGCTTACAATAGGGCCAAACACTCTTCTACACAGATATCTCCTTTTGAGACATGTTTTAGTTTCATACCAAGGTCTCCTTTGGATTTTATCTTTGGTAAAGATACCATGGTTGATAGACACAGTGACGTGGACAAGGAAACTAGGTTCATTGAACAGATCTAGGAGATCCACCAGGCAGTATAGGAACAGTTGGAAAAGAGCCAGGCCAAGTACAAGGCTAGGCACAATAAGCATCGGATGGAGCATAGTTTTCAAGTTGGAGACCAAATCTGGCTGTATATCAGCAAGGACAGGATGCAAGGTGAAGGTAAAAAGCTAAAACCTATCAGGTATGGACCCTTCAGAATACTTGAGAAGATTGGTGAAAATGATTTTTGCCTTGATCTACCAGCTTACATGCACATCTACTCTGTCATAAATGAAGATTGCTTGAGGTTGTTTGAACCTTCAATGGTTGAGGACCCTAAAGAGTAGAGCCAATTACCTTTTGTTTGTTGGCATTATGATTCTAGTTTGGCACTATGGCACAGGTGTTGTACTTTATGGCAACTCACTCAAGTGGCAGATCTCAGTTCGGGCACTCAAAATCATGGAAAATGAGATACTCGTAGGTGATCCTAAGAGAAGCTGTGGACCCGCAGGTACGCCGACCAAGGAGTGCGGACATACCCGCAGGTTCTCCGTTCAGAAGGTGCGGACCTCAGTTCACTCACTCCAATGTAGAGAAGCGCGCACACGTGGGAATTCTTATGTTTTGCCCTTGGTATTTAGCCTGTTGTTCATGATCCTATGGTTTTGGTTCATGGTATAGGATCTAAATTATTGAATCCCAGTTTGGATCCCTTGTATTGGTTTTCGATGGTTTTGTCCCATGGTTTGAATAAGGGCTTGCCTATAAAAAGGAAAGGAGATCTCTTGGCTATATACTAGTGAAATTTGAATATCTTAAGATTTGAAATTTTGGGTAATCGGTTTAAAAAGCTAGATCTAAATCAAGGTGAAATCTATAAAGTGCAAGGCAGATCTGTCGATAGGGCGTGATCTCTTGGGCACGTGATTAGATCTATGGATCTGACAATCTGTGGTACATTGGAGGACTGCTAATTTGGCTCTATTTGGAGGTTCGCAGGTGATCTACAGCTCAGGTGCGGAGGTATGCAGGGCAGCAGAAGGTACAGTGCGGAGGTACGCAGTGCATCAGAAGGCGTAGGTGTGGAGGTACGCAGTGCGACAGAAGGTTCAGTTGCGTGGGTACGCAGAGAAACAGAAGGACCAGGTGCGGACGTGCGTTGTCGGGCAGATAGTGCAGGTGCGGATCTCGGCTGTGGTACGCAGTTCAGCAGAAGGGCTAAGTGCGGTGGTACGCAGATCACAAGATGGATCAGGTGCATATTTGCGCAGTCTAAGCATAGAAGAACTGCAGATATCCGCAGGCTGCTATTGGTGAAGTTGCGGACCCCTTTTGAAATAATTATTGGCTGACTTTTATCTATTGCTGCAGAGTTCTAGGTTTAGATTTCTGGTATTACTTTTCTGTTTCCATCATTCTGAGAAGTTGGGTGATTCATTGGTTGATTGTATAAGGAGATTGGGTGATTCACATGTACTTGATGATTATTTGATCTTCTTGGATCCAGTCTGAAAGTTAATGAAACGTGGTCCTCAAAGAAGTAGAAGAGCTAAGGGGGTTGTAGCTCCCTTCTAGGAGAGACTGGAAAACAAGAGAGGGTTGTAGCTCTCTGCAGGATGCAGCCTACGTACTGGTAAAGGAATTCACCAGTGCAAAATCATTGTAAAAGAAGTTTCTAATTGAAAGAAGATAGAGACATATTGCAGTAGGTGGTTTTCACCCACATTGGGTTTCCACCTTATATCTGGTGTTCTTAGGTGTGATTATCTGTTTTTCTTATTCTTGCTCATTATTATATGGTACTGACATACAAACTAATCTGAAGAATAAATTAATTGAAAAGAATTTGATAATACTGATTCACCCCCCCCCCTCTCAATATTATTTCCAACAATTGGTATCAGAGCAGGTCCTTCTGAAGAAGCTTGATCACTTGAAGGAAGTTTTATCATCATGAGCAATTATGAGAGGGAAGCAACAATCAGGCCACCTATTTTTTATGGGAAAAACTTCGTATATTGGAAGGTAAGAGTTACTGGCTATCTTCAATCTCTTGGTACAGAAGTCTGGGATATCATAGACATAGGGTATGTTTTTCCATCAGCAACTCCTACAAATCCAGCTGAGAAGAAGAAATATGAAACAAATGCAAAGGCGGTCAATACTCTTCTAGGATGTCTATCTCAATCAGAATTCGTGAAGGCTATGCAGTATAAATCCGCAAAAGAAATATGGGACAAGATTGTTCTGAGCTATGAAGGAGATGATCAGGTAAAACGAGCAAAACTTCAAACCCCCATAATTTAGTATGAAAATCTCATAATGCACAACGATTAAAGTGTGGCTAACTATTTTCTTCGTGTAGATGAGATTGTTAATTGTATGAAAAATTTGGGTGAAGAAATAAAAGAAGCTGTTGTGGTTGAAAAAGTTCTAAGATCTTTGTCCCCTAAGTTTGAATCTAAAGTTTCTGCAATAGAAGAAAAGGAGAATCTTTGAAACCTTGCCATGTCACAGCTACACGGGATTCTAACTACTTATGAAATGAGGAAAGAAGGACTACCAGAACATGGAGAATAAAGGAACCACAACCAGAAAGATGTGGGATAGCTTTTTGTGCAGAAGGACAGGAAAATCAATGGTACATCGACAGCAGATGTTCGAAGCATATGACAGGTGATAAAGAAAAACTTGAATCATATATTGCTTTATAAAAGGGAAAGAAAGTTTCTTTTGGAAATGATACCCCTGCAGCCATAAAAGGAAAAGGCACGCTCAGTTGAAAGAAAAGGTCAAAGCTGGAAATGTTTTGTATGTTGATGGCTTGAAGCATAATCTACTGAGTGTTAGTCAGATGTGCGATCAAGGAACCGAGGTAATATTTAGATCAAATGGATGTAGTGTTCGTGATCTTGATACAGGAAAAACAGTGATCAAAGGCAGAAGAACTCCAAATAATCTATACATATTTGAAGAAGGACAACAACAATGTTATTTGAGCAAGGATGACGAACACTGGTTATGGCACCAGAGGTTGGGGCATCTAAGCTTTTCACAAATAAGGAAAGCATGCAAATACCAGGCAGTTCGTGGTCTTGCAGATATCAAAATTCCAGACAACACCATATGCAAATCATGTCAATTTGGTAAGCAAACCAGAACTAACTTCATTGAGAAGGAAGGATCAGCCAGCAGGCCTCTTTAACTAGTCCATACAGATGTATGTGGTCCATTTAGGACAAGGTCACCTCAAGGAGAAGAATACTTTATATTATTCATTGACGACTACTCCATGATGGTTTGGTTAGGACTTATGAAACACAAAGACGAAGCATTCGAAAAATTCTAATCTTTCAAAGCCTTGGCTGAAAATGAATCAGATCACAAAATTAAGTGCCTCAGGTCTAACAGAGGTGGGGAGTTTACCTCAAATGAATTTTTCGATTTCTGTGAAGAACATGGAATAAGAAGGGAATTCTCTACAACTAGGACTCCTCAGCAAAATGG
>APFE031401724.1:30964-123789 GCA_000404065.3 Pinus taeda | reverse complement strand
AATCTGGATGCAAATGGATTTCATGCTGAATCTCCCTCTTAGGAGGCAAACCTGTTGGCTCCTGAAATATCTCATGATATACATCAACTACATCATACAAATCTGATTTAAGTTTTGGATCACAATTGTCAAATGACTCATGATTCACATCAACCTTGGGCTTAATCATAAGAAGAACAAAATTCTTACTTGAATTGACCAGCCTTTTTACCTGTCCCGCATTCACCATCGCTATATTTGTCTTCTTGTGATGAGCTCTAACAATGAACTCCTTGCCATCTTTGAAAAGATGATATTTTTTTTCATGGCGAGGGAAGATAGCTTTCCTTTCAAATAAGTAAGGACTTCCCAAAACAATTCCTGCTATATCAAACGACACTACATCAAGTTCAACTGTGTCAATAAAATGTGCAGTAATTGCAAAGCGCAATGTGCACTTTATTGAAACCTATAAATTTGCATCCTTGCAAATCCATCCAAGTGGATATGGCTTTGGATGTGGTATGGTCTCAAGCTTGAGGTGCTTGACCAAGTCTTCTGATATAAGGTTTGCTTGTGACCCACTATCAAAAAGTGTGTCAATATTAGTATTTTTTGAAATTACCCTCACATGAAATAGTTCTATTCTTTCTTCCTCGTTAGGAGCTTGTACATGACAGTTTGAGACACTAGTGCTGGCTTGAGTTTCAATTTATTTTCCCTTCAAGTTTTTCAAACCCATGGCTGCAATTTTGGTTTCATCACCTGAATCATCCCCTAAATCTTGTGGTGTAGATGTAGTAGCAACAATTTTCTGTTTCCTTTGGTTTTATTAGATTGGGGTCTTTTTTGAGGATGCAGTTTCCAACAGTTTTTCTCTTCATGGCCTACTTTAGAACAATGTTTACAGATCACTTTCTCACTCTCTTGTTTGACAAATGCATTCTTTTTTCCCTTTCCCTTGGAGATTTTCTCTTTGTTTTTCCCCTTGGGGGGCTTGTTTCTACCCTCTTCAAATGTGTTTTTAGCCCTAGCCTCTAAATGGGTAGCTTGAACACAAACCTCATCCAGGCTAGTAGGATTAAACATTAAGATGGTATGTCTAAGGTAGCTACGCAATCCACCAATGTATTTCAGCAAGGTTTCTTGAGTCTGTAAATCTACTCCTAACAAGAGAGCTCTTCTCCTAAATTCTTGGGTGTAGTCTTGGACATTCTGACCCTTAAGCTATTTGAAATTTTACCAGTTCATGATGGGTTTCTGCATGTGAGCCAGAGGATAAAACCGTGTTTTAATGGCTAAAAGAAATTTAGTCCATGTTAAGGTAACCTTACCAAATTTCTTGATTTCCTCTTTGGTCTTGGCCTCCCACCAAACCAATGCTGCTCCATCCATTCTCAAAGAAGCCAACTGAATCTTTGTGGCATCATCATGCATATTCTGGATCCTCAATTAAACTTCCAACTTCCTAATCCAGTTGTTAATATTTTCTGCATTCACTTCACCATTAAACATAGGTAATTCGAATTTTACATCAAGATTCAAAAAGGACTTTTTCCAAAGGATCTATGCTTATGAACTGAAGAAGAAGAAGATGAGGATGTAGAGGAAGAAGGTGATGGTGGGGGTGGTGGATCACCATTTCCTCCATGACCTTTCTTGGAATGATCATCATCCTTCTTGCCTCCTGAAGAGCCTTCTCCTTCATTTGGATGTTTGACCCTTCACCAACCGGTCTATCATTTCTTTCTTGGTACAATGTCTTCACCATTTCAGTGAGGTCCAAGAAAGCCTTTCTGAAGACTCTTTCTTCTTCTCAGTGAGGAATGACTACTAGTTCTCACCTAATGGGTACCTGCAACCCTATACAGCTCTCACAATACTGGGCCCTAGTGGCTCCTAGAACTTCCACGGAGAAAAAACACCTACAAACGACCTCTGATTGCACTCTAACCTATGCCAATGACTTCAAAATCAGCTGAATAGTCAAAAAAAAAAAATCAACCAAAAAGGCCTTCCCTAGCCAAAGTTATGGCTCATTTACTGAACTACTAGTTTGCCCTGAAAAGACTCCAAGTTAACTAAATTTGGAGGACCAGTTAGGACCGCCAAATATGGCGGGACCACCAAATTCGGCGCCTCCGCCTAAATCTCCGCCAAGCTAACTAGCAGTTAACTCCAGTTCTAGGGCACATGTGACCAAAGTTCGGAACAACGGCTTGTATCGGATTAAGTGCCAAAGTTTTAGTTTAATGGGTGGATAAACTAGCGTTTAGCGCAGATACATGTGACCACGTTTAAGTTGCATGGGGGTTACCGTTGCACATTACTCGCGTGGTTTAAGGGATTGGCACTTGATTCTGGGCATGAAGACATATGATAAGGGGGCTGGCCCCGTTCGGGCCCCACCCATACACAGTTCAAACTTCAAACATTGTTTGTTCCCCAAACCTTTCAAGTTTTGTTGGTTGGTCTAACAGTAGGGCATAGGGATGGCAGGCACAAGGTTGCAAATTCAATCTGCAACATTGCCGAAATTTTAATATATGCGCCCATCCACTCTGCTGACGTCAGCTGCGCCACGTGGCAGCCTCCTATTGGCTGCTGAGAATGCCCATTCATTCTGTTGACGTCAGCTGCACCACATGGAAGCCTCCTATTGGCCGCTGAGAATGGAATAGTCCAAGGAATATATATATATATATATTTTTTTTTTTTGAAAAAATTCAAAATTTGAGTGTTATTGGGCAATTTTCTTTTTGGCATAACTTCTGCATACGAACACCGTTTTTCGAACCATCCATAGCACCAGAATCAAGAGGACAAGATCTTTCTATTCGTTTAGGTCCAAACAAGTTTTAACCACTTTCATTTTTGAGCATTTTACGACACTTGGGACATGAGCCCCTGATCACGCCTCCCCATTGGGAAGCTTTTCGACCCCAAAAGCCTTCAATTACCTATTAAAGAGGTGAGGGTATAGCTCCCTCAGTTTGACCACCTCCATCCACTTTGCCTTGTTCAGTTTGCTGCCTTTGAGACCAACCCGAACATAATCAACATTTCCCCTCCTTGAAGTGCGTGTCCTTCTATCAAGGATTGCATCTTCTTTCAACTCATCTAAAAATTCTAGTGAGAAATAATATATAGATGGAAGTTGAATATCACTTTCATGATCAGCGATCAAAGGAGGTTCATAGACACGTAAATTCTCCATATTGACAACAGAATACATTTGCATGTATGAAGGCAAATCTAGTTGAAAAACATTTCCAACTTTCTTGAGGATTTTAAATGGACCATAACGTAGGCTTCAACTTTTTACCTTCTCCTTGCATTCTTTCCTTACTAATGTACAGCCATACCTCATCCCCTTCTTGAAACTTGTGATCGACTCTATGCTTGTCATGTCTCTCCTTGTACTTGCCTTGACTCTTTTCAAGCTGTTCTTGAATTTGCTGATGTATTTGCTGAATTCTTTCAATGAAGGAACGTGCTTTTTCAATGTCACTATGTCCCTCAATGGCGACATCCTTCTCAAGAATGAAATCAAGAGGTGACTTTGGCAAGTAACCAAAACAATCTTCAAACAGTGAGGTGTTTGTGAAAGAGTGCTTGGCACGATTGTAAGCATGATGTATGTAGTGCAAATGTTCACCCCAAAGCTTGGGATTCTTGCTGCAATAACCTCTCAATAGGTGCATAATGGTTTTGTTCACAACTTCTGTTTGGTCATCTGTTTACGGATGGAAAGCAATACTCTTCTTCAACTTGGTGTCCATCATCTTCCATAGATTGGACCAAAAGCTTCCAACAAATCTAGAATCCCTGTCACTAACAATGGAAGTAGGCAAGCCATAATGAACGCATACATGTTGAAAAAATAATTCAACAATTTGTTCAATAGTTATAGTATTCTTACATGGCATAAGTATACACATTTTGTTGAAACGATCAACTACTACATAAAGATAATCATGCTTCTTTCTATATTTTGCTAAACCTCCTACAAAGTCCATAGAAATGATCTTCCATGGTCTAGAAGGAACCGACAATGGCGTATACAAGCCAAGCTTCGTATTACTAGGTTTGCTTGTAGCACATAATGAACATCCTCTAATGAACCGTGAAACAGAATCTGCCATGCTAGGCCAATAGCAATACCTTTGTAGATATGCAACTGTTTTGCTTACACCGAAATGTCTAGCAATAAGAGAAGAATGAGCTTCTCTTATGCCATTTATTCTCTCCCCCTGTGGTATACAAAACTTGCCCAAATGAAACAACAAATTGTTATGCAAGTGATAATCATTCTCCTCAAAATGATTCCCTTTACTCAAGTTAGCATACACATATTTGAAATCATCATCATATGCATATTGTTCTATGTAACTCTCATGTACAATGGAATCATTCTTAAGTAAAGTAACATAACCAACAATAGGCCTAGAAAGCATATCAACAACCTTATTCAAAGTACCTTTCTTGTACCTTATTACCAAGTGGAATTGTTGCAAGAAGCCCATCCATCTAAAGTGTCGTGACTGTTGTAACTTGCTTTGTGATTGCAAGTATTGTAAGGGATGATGGTCAGTATGTATCACTGTTTCTTTGCCCATCAAATAGTGTTTCCACTTTTTGACGCGTTGTACCAATGCATACAACTCGTTATCATATGTAGGATAATTTACAACAACACCATTAAAATTTTCAGAATGAAATACAATAGGCTTACCATGCTATAGAAGAAATGCACCCATGGCATAATCACTAGCATCAGTTTGAATCTCAAATGGCTATCTCAAATCCGGTAATGCAAGGACCGGAGCTGAACTAATCTTCTCTTTCACTGATTCGAAAGCTTTTTGTCGCTTGCCTCCCCATTGGAAAGCACGCTTCTCACTTGTCATTGCATGCATAGGAGCTGCTATAGAAGAGAAGTTAGAGATGAACTTCCTCCAATATTGAGCTGCACCCAAAAAACTTCTTACCTCTGTAATGGATTTGGGAGTAAGCCAATTCACAATAGCCTCAATCTTAGCAGGATCAATTCTCAAAGTGCCTCCTCCTACTATGCGTCCCAAATAAACCAAAGAAGTCTTTCCAAATTCACACTTTGACATTTTAAGAAATAACTGATTCTTCTTCAAAACATCAAGTACTTTCCTAACATGCATGACATGATCTTCCCTAGACTTGCTGAAAATTAAGATGTCATCTAAGTAGACAATAACGAAATCATCAAGAAAAGGACGCAAGACATCATCCATTACCTGCATGAAAGTTGCAGGTGCATTGCACAAACTAAACAACATTACAAGCCACTCAAAGAGTCCTTGTTTGGTTTTAAAGGATGTCTTCCAAATGTCACTTTCTTCAATTCTTACTTGATGATAACCACTGCGCAAGTCTAACTTAGTAAAATATCGAGCGTCTTTCAGTTGGTCTAGCAAATCATCTATCCTTGGGAGTGGGTAACGGTTCTTTACCGTTATCTTGTTCAAGGCCCTGAAATCAACACACATACGCCAAGTGCCATCTTTCTTTGGAATCAATACAATCGGTGACCCACATGGTGAAGTACTTGGCCTTATAAAACCCTTGTCCAACAAATCCTGGATTTGCTTCTTGATTTCAACATTCTCCATTATAGACATGCGGTACATGCCTATGTTTGGGAGAGGAAAATCTAGATGCAAATGGATTTCATGCTGAATCTCCCTCTTAGGAGGCAAACCTGTTGGTTCTTGAAACATATCGTGATGTGCATCAACTACATCATATAAATCTGATTTAAGTTTAGGATCACAATTGTCTAATGACTCATGATTCACATCAACCTTGGGCTTAATCATAAGAAGAACACAATTCTTACTTGAATTGAACAACGTTTTTACCTATCTTGCATTCACCATCTATATATTTGTCTTCTTGTGATGAGCTCTAACAATAAACTCCTTTCCATCTTTGAAAAGATGATATTTGTTTTCATGGCAAAGGAAGATAGCTTTCCTGTCAAATAAGTAAGGACTTCCCAAAACAATTCATGCTATATCAAACGACACTACATCAAGTTCAACTGTGTCAATAAAATGTGCAGTAATTGCAAAGCGCAATGTGCACTTTCATGAAACTTGTAAATTTGCATCCTTGCAAGTCCATCCAAGTGGATATGGCTTTGGATGTGGTATGGTCTCAAGCTTGAGCTGCTTGACCAAGTATTCTGATATAAGGTTTTCTTGTGACCCACTATCAAAAAGTGTGTCAATCTTAGTATGCTTTGAAATTACCCTCACATGAAACAGTTCTATTCTTTCGTCCTCATTAGGAGCTTTTACATGACAGTTTGAGGTACTAGTGCTGGATTGAGTTTCAATTTCTTTTCCCTTCAAGTTTTTCAAACCCATGGCTGCAATTTTGGTTTCATCACCTGAATCATCCCCTAAATCTTGTGGTGTAGATGTAGTAGCAGTAGTTTTCTGTTTCCCTTTGGTTTTATTAGATAGGGTTCTTTTTCAGGATGTAGTTTCCAATAGTTTTTCTCTTCATGGCTTGCTTTATAACAATGTTTACAGATCAATTTCTCACTCTCCTATTTGACATATGTATTCTTTTTTCCCTTTCCCTTAGAGATTTTCTCTTTGTTTTTCCCCTTGGGGGGCTTGTTTCTACCCTCTTCAAATATGTTTTTAGCCCTAGCCTCTAAATGGGTAGCTTGAACACAAACCTCGTCCAGGCTAGTAGGATTAAACATTAAGATGGTATGTCTAAGGTAGCTATGCAATCCACCAATGTATTTCAGCAAGGTTTCTTGGGTCTGTAAATCTACCCCTAACAAGAGAGCTCTTCTCTTGAATTCTTGGGTGTAGTCTTGGACATTCTGACACTTAAGCTGTTTGAAATTCTGCCAGTTCATGATGGCTTTCTGCATGTGAGCTAGAGGATAAAACTATGTTTTAATGGCTAAAAAAAATTCAGTCCATGTTAAGGTAACCTTACCAAATTCCTTGATTTCCTCTTTGGTCTTGGCCTCCCACCAAACCAATGCTGCTCCATCCATTCTCAAAGAAGCCAACTGAATATTTGTGGCATCATCATGCATATTCTGGATCCTCAATTAAACTTCCAACTGCCTAATCCAGTTGTCAAGATTTTCTACATTCACTTCACCATTAAACATAGGTAATTCAAATTTTACATCAAGCTTCAAAAAATGACTTTTTCCAAAGGATCTATGCTTATGAACTGAAGAAGAAGAAGATGAGGATGTCAAGGAAGAAGGTGATGGTGGGGGTGGTGGATCACCATTTCCTCCATGAACTTTCTTGGAATGATCATCATCCTTCTTACCTTTTGAAGAGCGTTCTCCTTCATTTGGATGTTTATGCCCTTCACCAACCAGTCTATCATTTCTTTCTTGGTACAATGTCTTCACCATTTCAGTGAGGTCCAAGAAAGCCTTTCTGAAGACTCTTTCTTCTTCTCTTGGATCCATTTCTTTAGGGATTTCTTTTGCCCTTCCAGACATTCTTGAAGCTTCTATTGAAGCTCTTGAGGGTGAATCTAAAGGTGGAGGTGATGGCTCTTTGGCCCTCCTTGACTGAGGATTCTCACGTTCTCTAATCAACTGTCCTTTCCCTCTCTGAAGTTTCAACCTGGTAAGCATCAATACTTGCAAGACAGTTAGAAGATCTTTGCACAAGAACAATCAAAAGACAAACTACACCAGAGATTGAGTGAGAGCGTTTATCTACTTTGCAATTGCATAACAATATCATTTCAAAGGCTTCCTGGCTCATTTCAGGCTCTGTCTATAGCTTATTTCACTGCTTTTGATACAAAGAAACAACAACTTAGCTCTGATATCAACTTGATCTGAATATGAAACTACTTTTAAATGCTTAGCAAGGTATTCATATCAGTAAATATACTTGTCTAAATGATGTACATGTCTTGCAACTAAAATCAAAATGAATTGTGCAGTTATTTATGACCCTTTTATGTGTAGTAGAATTAGTTCATTTCTCTGTTTAACATACTAAAATAGATTTGTTCTGAAAGAAAACTCAACCCCAGATGCAATAGCATATGATGAAGCAGTTCAGCCCTCTTGGGCTACATTTGCTAGGTCCAAGGCTCCAAAATAGGCATGTCCTTGATTTGATTAAAAGCTCAAAATGATTGTACAGCTGAACACAATCCTTAACAAGTGAAATGGACTGTAAAAACGGATTCAGAATGCTCAAATCAGTGAGGAATGACTACTGGTTCTCACCTAATGGGTACCTGCAACCCTATACAACTCTCACAATACTGGGCCCTAGTGGCTCCTAGAACTTCCACGGAGCAAAAACACCTGCAAACGACCTCTGATTGCACTCTAACCTATGCCAATGGCTTCAAAATCATATGAATAGTCAAAATAAAAAAGAAATTCGTCCATAAAGGCCTTCCCTAGCCAAAGTTATGGCTCATTTACTAAATTGCCAGTTTGCCCTGAAAAGACTCCCAGTTAACTAAATTTGGAGGACCAGTTAGGCCCACCAAATATGGCCGGACCACCAAATTCGGCGCCTCCGCCTAAATCTCTGCCAAGCTAACTGGCAGTTAACTCCAGTTCTAGCGCGCATGTGACCAAAAGTTCGGAACAACGGTTTGTATTGGATTAAGTGTCGGAGTTTTAGTTTAATGGGTGGATAAAATAGCATTTAACGTGGATATATGTGACCACGTTTAAGTTGTATGTGGGTTACTGTTGCACATTACCCGCATGGTTTAAAGGATTGGCACTTGATTTCGGGCATGAGGACATATGATAAGGGGGTTGGCCCCCTTCGGGCCCCACCCACACACAGTTCAAACTTCAAATATTGTTTGTTCCCCAAGCTTTTCAAATTCCGTCGGTTGGTCTAAGGGTAGGGCACAGGGATGACAGGCACGAGGTTGTGGGTTCCGTCGGTTGGTCTAATGGTAGGGTGTAGGGATGACAGGCACGAGGTTGCAAGTTCAATCCGCAGTATTTCCAAAATTTTAATATATGCGCCCATCCACTCTATTGGCGTCAGCTGCGCCATGTGGTAGCCTCTATTGGCCACTAAGAATGGAATATTCCAAAGAATATTTTACTTTAATTTTTTTTTTTAAAAAATCAAAATTTCAGTGTTATTGGGCAATTTTCTTTTTGGCATAACTTCTGCATACAGAGATCGTTTTTCGAACCGTTCATGGCACCAGGATCAGGAGGACGATCTCTTTCCAGTCATTTAGGTTCGGACCAGTTCTAAGCACTTTCATTTTTGAGCATTTTACGACACTTGGGACATGAGCCCCTGATCAATTGAAGAGGTCCTCACCTCTATCAAAAACATAGAAAAAAATTCATAGGATCATCTTCAACATATTTGGATCAATGCCACTCTAATTATCTTCATATTAGATGTCACAACTGGCTTCTTTAGATCATGGATCAAAACAAGCTTCAATTAGGCTAATATTGTCAACTCCCTCTGAGTCCAATGCTCATCCAATCATGAGTCTTCTTGTCACATTGTTCTTCCATCCATTTCCAATGATTGCCACACCTTGGCAATCTTCATTATGTACCTGCAATCCTCACTAGGAGACCATGGAAGATCAAATAAAACCAGGAAAGATATAGAAATACAAGAGACTCATACTAAAACAACAATAAAAACAACCAAGAAAGTACTTATCTCTTGAGAATGTTTCTATTCCATTTTGATCTTAGTCTTCCTAGGTATAGTCAACCTTGTTCAACTCATCAAAGAGTTAATCTCGTCCACATCATCATCAAGAAATCCACATCATCAAGGAGTCCATATCATCATTAAGAATTCCACATTATCAAGGAGTCCATATCATCATCAACAAGTCCACATCATCAAGGAGTCTATATCATCATTAATAAATCCACATAATCAAGGAGTTCATATAATCATCAAGAAGTCCACATCATCAAGCAGTTCATATCATCATCAAGAAATCCACAACATCAAGGAGTCCATATCATCATCAATAAATTCACATCATAAAAAGTTCATATCATCATCAAAAAATCTACATTTACCTAGTCCACAACATCCACATCATTAGTAAATATTTTAAAAATAAAAGAAATACACGATACTTATTTTTTGAGAACATGTTAACTCCTTCTTAATCTTTATTCTTCTTGCATCCAACCTGCAAATCAACCTCATCATCAACATGTCGAGTCTTCTATAAGCGAAGGTTTCTTCTTTCAAGCAGACGTAATTAGTAATAGGGTTTGGACCATAAGCCCTAGGATTTATTTTCAAAACCCTACGCAGGGTTTACAAACCCTAAACAAATCAAAATTCAAAACTCTAGAGTTTGGTCAAGACTTTCAATTTATCGCACCCTAGATTATTCAAATGCCATAGAATCTTTAAATTTTCAAGACTCGACTAGGGTTATACATACCCTAGATATTCAATACTCATTGTTGCATTATCTTAAAATATGGAAACCCTTCAATAAAATTATCAACAACATTTGCAATATATAATTCAAATATCAACCTTAAGTTCAACATTTATGCAAGTCCTTTAAATCAAAATGCCTCTAGTCAGATTATGACTTTGACTTGATAATTAGATCTAGTCTTACTCGGTCTTTCTTAAGGATCACAGGTCCTTCACACAACTTCGACTTTCAACATGTGCATGAATTCCATTTAGTTATTTAAGATTTTTTCCATAGAAGCACAACAACTTAATCTTCTTAGAATTTCCCACTTGAAACAAATTAGTTAGATGACTCATTCTGTAATGAATGGGTTTATCTCATGCCATTTTGAGGAGAAATTGTTATCGTCCTACCCCATTTTGAATTCCGATGTATGACATGTTAAATACATATCGATTATATTGTTGTAATAGCTTCGAGCCTTGTTATTAAATGACTTTGAAGCCTTAAAGAATATCTAACCTTTTCCTACAAGCTAGAGAATAAGATTATAAGCTACTTATTTATATAGAAAAATAATATATAATTAAATTTAAGAACCCAAAGTTATAGTATTATCTAAATTAAAAAAAAAAATCCAATATTTATAATATTAACATTAAATTTAAAATATCTAAATTCTATTAGATAATATTTTTCACTTATGTCACAATGTTCGTTGAACTTTAACCTTGAGGTTCGAATTTTGGAAAACCTTAATTTTTTTTGAGGTTCCTCGAACCTCATAGCCATTGACCAAGTCCATAGATCAAAACTCATAACTTCATGACACAACTCAAGCTTATAATTTATCCTTGCAGTTTCCATGTTCGTGATAGCATTTTTTATGTTTACTGATGTTGATTTCTTACTGATGTTTACTGATGTTGATTAATTATATATATATATATATATATAAGTTTTGAATTTATTTAACCTAGAGGCTCATTCTACAACCCAGTATGAGGGGAGGTGTAATTTAGTCTGTCTGTCCGTGCCCCTTTAAAAAAAAAATGTTCTAAATAGAAAAATAATATCGGCTATAATAAAAAAACAAATATGTTGTAAAGTAATTAGAAGTAAAAAATATGTGTGAATAAGATGTTTAAATCTTATACTTTTCAAAAATATTTCATCTAGAGGTTCAAATAAACTATTTGAAGATCTATGTTACCTAATTTATGTTGATATCAACTTCATATAAATCTATATATAGAAAAAAAATTAAGTTTTTATGGTTAAAATTTCTATTTGGTCTTATATATACTCTATTTAGCATTCAACAATACAATTTCAACAATGAAAAATAACACATTGTATTTTTCACTCTAAAAATGTTTGCACGTGAAGAATTTTGATCTCTCTCGCTCATGTTAGATTTGTACTTAAGATGGATCTATGCTGGTATTGTGATGTGAAATATTTTAATAAAATTTAAATCGATATTGTGACGTGAAAAACAATGTTACATGGTTCGGTTTGAGTTTGAGTTTGGCAATGATTAAGTTCGGTTTCAGTGTAATTTTTTTCATGAGGTTCGAAAGAAGTTCAACCTTTTTTATAAGATTCGAATGAGGTTCGCCGAACCTAAACTCAAACCCAAACCATGTGACATTGTTTTTCACGTCATAATATAGATTTAAATTTTATTAAAATCTTTCACATCACAATATAAATTTAAAACCTTTTGAAAGAAATTGAAAGAAAATTATAATAATATCTATATGGTAAAAAATAAAATAGAATTATGTAAGCCATTAAAAAGATTTATTAGAAAAACTACATATCACAACGCATACATCCTATATTGATAATAATGTGTATTTATTTATTTAATTTTTATATTACATTAAAGTATAGAGGTTTATATTAAAATAACTTTTGCAAAACCACACAATATGGTATTCCATCTAAAAGAGATAGTTCTTAGAAGGGAGAGAATCACCCAATATTTTTAAAACTTATAAAGATTTATATATCGAATAACTTTTTTTTATTTACTATATTTTAAAGCTTGATTTATATGGTTAAAAATATGTGTTTTTTTGGAAAAAGGTTATAGGTTCAAATATAAAGGGGCTAGAGTATGTACATCTTTGTAGATTTTAACAATCAAATTGTTGTGCATAGGGAGTCTATTGTGCCATAAACAAGGGGATCTCATTAACCAATTTGATGCCTAGTTTGGCCATGACCTTAAGCTTAAATTATTATTATTATTTTTGTGTAAGCTTGACAGTACTTCATTTTTCTATTAATTATACATAGGCATGTAACCAAAAAATATGTCTGGTGGCCTCAACCCGCTCGAGGGAGAGCCACCGATCATCATTATATGTCGTCCAAAATTTTAACATTTTCAGAATATCCATCCATGCTAAATATACTACTGTATCTATTGTATGCTTAATCCTTCGAATTTTAAAGTAAATGTTATCTGACCAGATCAACATAAAACCAAAAAAATGTTTTTTGCCACTCTACTTTAGTCATCAAATGACTCGATAGGGGTCGTTTCCTTTGCACTCGACCTAGTCACTTCATTCTGCAACAACGTTTGAATTTATTTTTCAATTTGGCCAAAACGAGCATTCTGATGATATTGTTGTACCTCCATCGCCTGAATCTCCTTTTGGATGTCCTTTAGGCTTGGCTCCTCTTGACGAGCTTGCATTGGTTCTTCCAGGTCCCTGTGTGCTGGCATGGTTGTGGCCATCAGGTTCTTCATTACCTAGTACAATTGGACTGTCTATATAAACAACCTTTGTTAGCCTCTGGTGTGCCCCAGATCTATTAGTAGGGGATTCCATTCCTCTATTGGAAGCGATAATGTCACAACCTTGGCACTTAGCTCTGTCTCCCATGTTGAAATTATGGCTTTAACCTGAGCTGGAGTTCCTCCATGGTATGCATGCATTAGGTTTTGCATGCTTTTCTCTCTCGTTTTCCTGCCCCTTTTTCGCTGGGTCTTACTCGCCGAAGACACTTGTGCCTTCATTTTATTTTTTGTTTGTTTTCCAGCCCGATGACTCCCTTTTCTTCTCGCATCACTTCCGCTTCCACCATTTTTTTTCCTTCTGAAAATATTCTAACCTCCACCCCTCTCTAGTTCTTTCCTGCTCCTAGTATCAGAGTGTCAGAGTTAGAGTGGCAAAAGATTTAGATAAACCTGTAAGAGTAGCATAATTACAATAATTATAAGCAATCCATATTTTGTTCATGGCCTTCTGCCTTTCCATGTGAATCATCTTTACAGAGTTTTGAATTCGACTTTGTAGGAGATGACCCGGATATCCCCCAACCCCTTCCCATCCTTCCTTCTTCCTCACTGTGCGCAATGGTAAGATATTCTCTTCCCTCCACCACTTGATTTCCCCCCTTGGAGAAGTTGGCCAACTGGGTTCCAGGCTGAGGTCCAGCAACACTCAGGTTTGTTAATAGGAAAGGTTTGGGATAACCAAAACAAGAAATGCATAAGTATGGCTTGGTTCTAGCTGAAATTGTAGGCCCAATGGAGTCGAAATGCCCTAATTCCTCCCTCCTACCCATGAGGATTTTGACGATACCCTGTTGTCTGACTTGAACCAGAATGACTGGGAGAGATGTTAAGAGCATACCCAAAGCTTCCCCCTAGTCAGTCTTATGGGCCTCTACCCGTCCATACTGCCAATTCCACCATATTGTATTTTCCATGACAAAATTACCAACCACACTAGGGTTCCAGTGCCCCACCTCCCTATTATTTCCCTGCTGCTTCTCCAGATTAACTAGGAGCCACACTAACACCATTTGGTAAATCTTACCAAAAATAAGGTTCCCCACCACCGATTTCCTACCCCCTTGGGTTTGCAGGTCTCCCACTAACCAGACTAAGCCTATCTTCCACTTCGTATACCCCCCTCGCACCCCTTGTTAGTTCTGGAGACTACCAGACTGCCACAAGCTCTCAGGGGACCCTCGGCCGCTTCTATATCCCAGTATGCAGGTTTTCATAGTGGCCATTTCTAATTTCATTACCTAGGAGCCGAGAGTCACTCCTATCCCTCCATGGATCCCCTTATTCCCCGGCAACCTTTCATATTTTGCAACAAATAAAAAACTAGACATTAACAACATGAGACTGAACCAGAATTCTCATAACCTTCCATATATTGCAGCAAATAAAAAACCAGACATCAACAATAGAAGACTAAACCAAAATTCTCTCAAAACATTCGAAACCACCACCATTCAATGCTAGACCAGTCTCCATTCTTGCAACATTGTTTCCATATCTAGACTTAGGTAGGATTGAATTACATACCAGTCTCCTTCCAGGTCATTAAAGGTGATTTACAGGTGCAAATAACAGTCCCTTCTCCCGCAAGCTTGGTTCTCCTCTTGGCTTCCAGTCTTGTCGCTTGTCGCTCGTTTCCTTCTCCAGCCTTGCATGCATGCACTGACCACCTTCACCACCTTTCTGCCTTGTAAACTTACCAACTTACCCTTTTGTTTTCCCGAGGAACCTCCACCTACCTATTTCTCCCTGTACCTCCTGTCGCACTCATGTGGGATCCTTGGGTGGGCCGCTCACGTACCCTGTCCATTTGTCCTTCTCGCATGTCAACGATCCCATTCTGGATCCCCTCTCCCATCACACCCCAATTGGGGACCTTGTATTCCTTCCCTATCCTTTTCTAGAATCTCCCTTTGACATTTCAGTCCTTCTCTCTAGTTTGTCTCGTTCTTGAGGATATCTAGTTTGTTTCTCGAGTTACCACAACCCTAATTTGCTAGGAAATCAGCTATCGCATTCCCCGAAAGACAAACATGTTCCAAAAGAAGGTATGTTATCTCTTTAATGATGATTCCTATTTCCTGGACTAATCTTGATATTTTGCAACTCTTACTTATTTTTTCCCAATGGGTACCTTGATGGAGTTTTTTCACAGTGTCTATCACTAATGTGGAATCTCCTTCCACCACCAACTTCTAAAATATTTCCCTTCTCGCAATTTCCAATCCGTGTTTAAGTGCATTGAAATCTACCTCATTGTTGCTCGTGATTCCACAATCTATTGCAAACAACCAGATTGTTTGGCCATGGCGGTCTCTAAATATTCCTCCAAATCCAGCTTCACCAGGGTTTCCTTTGGAAGCTTCGTCAAAGTTTAGTTTTATGAAGTCCTCAGGAGGGTAAGTGAAGTATGATACGGATTGAGGTGGGGGAGGTTTTAGCTTCCACGAGCTTGGCATCAGCATTTGCGGGGTCAGGTTGGGCATTGCCGAGATTTGACTCTCCTGGGTCATTGCTTCCTAGTCCTCTGGATACCATTTCTCTGCCAAAATGGTTTCATGGATTTTTTATTTGATAATCTTCCACACTTCCACTACTGTATGTTTTCATCTTCGAAAACCCTTCAATTTATTTCTTTCCACATTGTCCACAGGAGAAATCCTAAAGATATGTTCCAAGCTTGGATGAGGATGCGACTCTTGTAGATTTTCTTCCTGCAATTTTCCATTGTTATTTTTATGCTTGAGTAATCTCAATTTGAATGACCAAAGAGAATTTTGTGATTCTGCCATGGGATGTTGCTGTAGGTGCAAAAATTCAGTAGATGTTCCATCATTTCCATTTGGGCTTCACATATACAACAAACAGAAGTTCCTTGAACCCCTGTTTTCTATAGTTTGTCCCATGTGAGAGCTCGTCCATGGAGGACCACCCAGAGGAAAAAGCTACCTTCGGCCATAGTTGATCCTTCCATATTCGTCCCCATATAGGTAAACCTTGTTGCTGCTGGTGTTCTACTTTCAGGTAGTAGATCTCTTGTATTGTAAACATGCCCTTAATTATGTATCCCCACCTTATGATATTCATTCCTTCTGATATTGTTATTCTTCTATAATTGACCTCTTTGTCATATGTTGTCCATTGGGGAGAATCTGGTGCTATTGTCCGGAGTTGTCTCCTTTTCCATTCTCTCCATGTTGATATTTCATCTACTTCCCAAAATTTATTCACAGTCTGTTTTGTTGGTCGATTTGTGTACAAGAAGATTTCCGCTAGGTCCTGTTAACTAAGTAGTTTTTCCCTCTACTTCTAGTCATCTTGCCAAAACCTGGCCTTATCTCCTAACTTGATCTTCCAAAATCTATGGTTTCTTATCAAATCTTTATTTTCTACTGCTAGGTTCCATATCGTCGATCCCCTTGTATTTTCCTTGGTTCTCAGGCTTCCTTTTATCGTCCTCGACATTCTATATTTCCTTTCCCTGATTTCTTTCCATAAGTCATAACCTCCCTGTATCCATCTCCACCAAAGCTTTGCCCCCATTACTTGGTTCAGATTATAAGGGTCCTTGAGACTTAGACCCCCTACTATTTTGGGCTTAGTTAGCCAATTCCAAGAGAGGAGAGCCCATTTCTTTGTTTTTTTAGGTCCTTGCCATAGGAATTTTTTAATATATTTGTCATGTCATTGCATACTATTTTGGGCACTGCTAGACCTAAAAGTTGGTAAATAGAAATAGATTCCAGCTCCACCTTTAGAAGGATGACTCTGCTAGCCATGTTAAGGGCTCGAAAGGTCCAGTTTTGGAGTTGACCTTGAATCCAATCCCGGAGAACCTTCTAATTTTCCACCCTGAGAGGATTAAGGCCTCAACATTTCATGAATGCCTCAGGAACCCAAATCAATAAAGACAAGTCTGATATCTTTTTCTTCAACATTTCTACTCAATCCTAAGACTTCCTGGTGAAAATAATGGGCTTTCGAATAGGAAACCGACCCTCTAAATGCCTAGGTATCCTGAGGCATTCATGAAATATTGAAGGATAGCCAAGAGAGATTTGCTTCCCTGAGGGTGGCTTGGCAGAACATCATAATGTCATCAACAAACTATTGATGAGTTAAAGAAAGATCGTTTCCCCACATGTGAAGGCCTTTGAATTGTCCTTCTTGGACGTTAGTTTTGACATATCTTCCAAGGCCTTCTGCTGCTAGGATGAATAAGAAAGGGGAAATCGAGTCACCTTGCCTTAACCCCCCCCCGTTTCATTAAAAGCCTAAATGGGTGCTCCATTAAGAAGGCTGGAGAACATAGGGGTTGATATAAAAGATGAGATCTAGTTTATCCATTGAGAATCAAAGCCAAAGGCTTTCAAGATACTCAGAAGGTAGGTCCATCTTAGGTGGTCGTAGGCTTTCGACAAGTCTAACTTGATCATCATACCTTTAGATTTGAGACTCTTTAGGGAGTGGATGGCTTCTTGAGATGTTACTATACCATCCAAAATTTGGTGGTGTTTGACATATACAGTCTATTCTTGGGAGATTAAAGCTGGAAGGATCAGTTTAAGCCGATTTATCATTATAGTTGAGAGGATTTTGTATATTACGTTGCAAAATGTTATAGGCCTAAACCCCTGGGGTTCTTCTGAGAACTCTGATTTAGGGATAAGGGCTATGAAAGTGGAGTTTAGGGTAGGATGTACCTTTTTCATTCTTTTGGATTCTTGAACTACATCTAGGATGTCTTTACCTAGAATAGGCCAGGTTGCTTGAAAAAAATCTACAGTAAAACCATCCAGTCCCGACGCTTTATTTTTTTTCCACTCCTTTGACCACCTCCTCCACCTCTTCCCAAGTGATAACTCTCATGAGGGCCAGGTTCTGATCCCTACTTACCAGCTAAGTTATGTCCCTGGTTATCTGATATATGGCTTCTGGCTTGTCACGATTCAATTCTGCATGATGTTTTGGAAGTGGTTCACCAGTAAATTTTCCATCTCATCATTTTGAACCAGTTGGTTTCCTCCCAGATCTAGCAATGAGAATATTCGATTGTATTGTCTATGTTGTATCATGGCTTTGTGGAAGAAGCAAATGTTTCTTTCTCCCTATCGGAGCCATTAGACTTGTTAGTGTTAGTATTTGCATACTTCCATCAGTGATCAAAATCCTCTTTTCATATCATATTAGGGTCCCATTCTGAATTTTTTGTCATTCCACTAGGTCATCATGTGAAAATTTGGTCATCGAAGGTTGAATTAGGGTTTCCTTTACTCCTTTTAGAAATTTACCCCTTGCTGGCTCCTTTCACCTTTTGCTGAAGTATACCATTAGTCATGACTTGTCTTCATCATAATAGTCATTTTCATCATGGTCACATCCATTCAAAGTTTCCATTAGGTCTTAGCGTTTCCAAGGTCCACTAAAACACCATCTCTTGCATAAAAGATGAGCAAGTGAAGGAGTAAGAATAAACAAGATTTCATCAGCAAAATAGTTTGTAATTTGAATATTCAAGCAAAAATGTAATTTTATGGTTTTAATATGTAATAATTCTCATGGTTCCAAGTGTTGTAAGTTCAAACTTCCATCAGCCAAAAGGAAGAGTTTCAAAGTCATTATGTTTCCAAATCCACCAAGAAGATCAAGTTGAAAGGAAATAGTCAAATGAAAGGGTAAAGTTTCAAAATTTAAGTGAATGCCAAAGGGAGTTGTCTTTTCCCAAGGGTGCCCAAATCATCATTTTCCACAAGCACTAAACCCTAATTTTCTCTCCCACTGAGTTAGGGTTAGCTATGGAATCAGAGACATATGAGAAGAGGAGGCATAAGGGAGGTCATTTCAATAAGTATGAAGCCATTCCAACTCATAAACATCATGTCTCCATCATTTTTCAAGAATTCATTCCAAGGGACACATCATTTGCCACACATAGGGCTAGTTTTTCTTCAAACTGTGTTTTTGACCAAACAAAGATGAATTTGACAACAGTGAGAGAGGTTTCTTTTCCATCATAGGCCAAGGATGAAAACCTCCTTTAGTTTTTACACGGGTGTTATGGTTTTGGAGAAATGTAAAACATATAGGTGCTACAAGAGGTTTTCTAAATTTCTAGAGTGACCTTGGGAAAATCAAATTTTCTCCTAGCTTGAGTGTCCAAATGACTTTTTTGATGATTCAAATGACATCTATACTGGAATATATTTACAATTAGCTATCATGAGCTCAATTTGGAGTTGAGGAAGGCCTCCAAATGTTTCCTGCAAGATCACACTGCAACTTTGCACCCACATTCTGCACTTTTTGACCAGTCTTGGGAGAATTGATTTTTGAGGGGCTATACTTGATCATTTTCAGTGCTCGATAGGTCCATCGTGTAGACAAGAGATATATATTTACAACGAGATATCATGAGCTCAACTTGGACACTGGGAAACACCTCAAAAGTGGAGCTGAATTTGGTGTTATGCTTAGGAGGGAGGCACTGCTCTTAGAGCAGTGGTTACTGCCTTTTTTTTAACATAGATGTTGCACTTTTGCCCAGTGAGCCCCCGGAGCACCAAAACGCCTCCAAATTATCTCAAAACTTCAAAAAAGTCTTGTTTCCACCTCCCAGCAAGTAAGTAACATCTAATGCCACCTATTAGCATTCCTAAAGGAAAATTCTAGTGGTGTTTGAATCTTTTATACAAATTTAGTGTCTTCCTTGCTAGAAACCCTAGTTTCATTCCCAATTTCCAAACATAATTCCTAATACTTTCACTACCCTTCCTACATATCTAAAAAACATATACCTACCCTTACACTACCATTCCCTTTGCCCATATCCCTTTATCCTCTAAACCTTAAGACCTAGGTATCTCAATTCCCTAGGCTCCCAAATCCCACAACATTTCTCCTCCGTGTCACCTCCCTCAATTTGATAATCCCTTCCCCCATATCCCTAATTTTTTTCCATCACGTTCCCCACTTCCTAAACCTACATTTCAGTCCCAATTCATCTCCCTAGGGTTTCTAGCCAAGACACTATGGAAGAAGAGAAATATAGATTTCATGGAGGAAGAAGAGAGGGAGGAGAAAAGGCCACATAAGGGAGGAAGGATTAACCAAAATCTTGAGAATCTCTTGAAGAATTCAAAGAGGGACAATGACTTAAAAATAAATATGGCTAAAGATTACTTCAAGAAAAATCGAATTGCAAGGTCCAAGCTCCAAAAGGTCAAATAAAGACTTGAAACCCTAGCCTAGCAAAAGAAGGAAGACAAGCTCTCAGTTTTGATAGTTTCACCTTGAAAAATCATGTTTTTACCAATGTAATTGATGGATGTAAATGTAATAATGATGTTTTTACTACTACCTAGGGTAAATACATTAGGTGAAACTAATTCTGTGATGTAATGAATCAGTTTCCAAAAATTGAGGGATGAGTCAGCTTGACCTCCCTGCACTCTAGGTTTTAGTTCATATTTTGGTGGAACAACTCCTTAGCTCATGGATTTAACCCCTGAGGATGAGAGAAGTTGTTTGATGACTATATATATCATTTCTTGACTCATGTCACAGGTTTGACTCCATTGGATGTTGTATTAATGATTCAGATTTTTGGCATGGAATATATTGGATGAGTTGCAGCTATTTTGGTGGGATTCTTGTGGCATGGTATTTTGACATTATTTCTTCTTCAGTTACAGTGTGTGAATGTTTTGTATTTTCCATGATCCATTTCACTTCTAAATATGTTTGATTTTCAAAGTATGATAAGCAGAATTCATCTCCTATGCTATGTTTTGGGAAAATCATCATAATTTGTTTCATTTCTTTAGTTTAAAAAGAATTCGTGATTTTCATGCTCTTTTTAGCACCTCATCAGTCTTAACCATTCCATAAATATAATACAAAGTGTTAAAGTACTTGCCTACCTTGCCCCATTAGATGTTTGCAATTCTGATTTTCTCTTGCCCTGACCTAGTTCACTCTCTGACCTAATTCACTCATCCAGTGACTACCTCAATGCAATCAAATCAAAATCCTGAGCTACTATATCTAGCCTAAAACCCTAATCCATCCATCCTTCTTGGTTGTGATCCTTTGGAGAGAGCCCTCTCTGTCTTGGTCGGGTTAGCTACCAAGTCAAAAGGTTGGTCTATGGCTACCTCAGCTGGACTCTTCCTCAGCCTTGGAGATCCGAAGAAGTGATAACAAGACTCTCGACTTTTGTTTCCACAATATCTCTTCTTGCTTCATTCTTTCCTTGATCCTAGTCAGAAGTCTGCCTTCTTCCTCCACTAAGGAGCCCGAGTGACCTTTTTTTATCATCTGTTGTTGGACTTGTTTCATCGTGGACTAAAGTTGTTCCTGATCATGTTGGATGTTGCCAAATTCCTCTTTGTTCCATTTCTTAATCTTTCCCTTGAGCTCCTTTAGGTGTAGCTGGAATGTATGCATTATGTTCTTTCCCCGTTATGTACTCGATGTCCACCATTCCTTTATTTTGTCAAGGAAGGCTGGATCCTGTAGCCAAAAGGCTTCGAACCGGAATGGCCATTTTTTCTGCCCCTGTTTCAGGTTTACTTCCAACCAGATTAGCCAGTGGTTAGAACCCATGCAATACAGGATCGAAGCTTCGTAGTAAACATCCCTACTTATCAGGTCTTCATTTGCCAAAAAATGATCCAACTTGGATGCTATTTGGCGAGTTCCTCCCCTATGATTATTCTAGGTATGAGTTCCATTGATGGCTGGAATATCTACTTGTTACATCTCCACTTGCATGTCCCTAAACTACTCCATTTCTGGTTCTCCTCTTCTTCTCCCTGCTTTTTTCTCTGGTAGTGAAGTTATCAGGTTGAAGTCCCCTCCAACCAACCATAGTTTTTCTGTATGCATTTGGCACAATTTCCTAAAGCTCTGGATGAAGATTTCATTCTCTCCCGGAGTGTGAGGGCCATATACTTATGAGATGGGAATCCATTCACTAGTCCCTATATTGCAAAATCTGCTAGTCAGAATTCATGGCATTCCTATCCAATAATATACCATTACCTTTGCGAGATTCCACAATATTGTGATTCCTCTAGCACTTCCTTTTGCATCTAGTGTTACTGCTACCTTAGTTTCTTAAAGGAGCACTAATTGTGTCTTCTCCCTTTTCAATCTGTCTTGTAGGTATCTTTATTTACCTCAGCTGTCAAGGACCCTCACGTTCCATGATATAACTATTAATGGGTAACATTGTTGAGGTATTGGAATACTGTTGAGAGTAGTATTACCCTTCCCTTTTTTACAAGCATCTCTCCCATTATTTGGATTGACTCTTGCATATTTCTCTATCCCCTTTTCTTTCCTCCTTTGCTTCGACTGTGTTGTTCTTGTGAGCTGTCTTGTTGCATGCCTAGATGTTTCGCCATATCTCCTTATCTCTGTCCTTGATTAGCCATGTATTTTTGGAAGGTTTCTTTATACAATTTATTTTGATCCTCTGGAATGAATCTTTCATCAAGGTTCCTCCACTCATTCAAGAGTCTTTTCAACACTAGTTCCTCTGTGCTCAACTCTTCCTTGGCTGTGTCGAATTCCATTGCAGTGAGATCTACTGGTTCCGACTCTTCTTTTTCTGTCAAATCTATTTGGGTTTTTCTCTTCAAGGTAGTCATAGATTTAGCGAGACTACTTGCCTTATCTATGTCCTGATTATCCATTGGATCTGTCCCATTTGAGGTTTCTCCTTCCTCTTGCAGCACCTCATATCTATTCTTATTTTCCCTTTGTTTTTGGTTGTGGTTTCCTGAGTTCTGTTGTGTTCCCATGGTATTCCTCTTGTGTGTGACCTCTTTGAACCCCCCATTTTCCTCTTGCGGGGGTTCTTATTCTAATAATCCTTTAGATCTGTCAGGCCCTCCTTGTTCATCGGACATGCTTTATAGAGGTGACCATACTCATGAAACTGATGACATCGAAATGGGATGTGCTCATAATCCAGGGTTTGCTACCATATCTCTTCTTGGTACAACAATTCCATCAAGTCATGGATGGGCTCCGAGATATTCAGATAGATGCAGATTCAGGCATAGGAGGTGTATCTTCCCCTACATGTGGATTCTGATATTTTTACAAATACGCATATTGAGTTTCCAATACCTTCCAGTATTTTCGAATCCCATAAATCCATTGGGAGGCCGAAGAGTCAGACCAAAACAAGGGTTCCCAGAAATTGCTCCTTATCTGGGTTATAGTATTCCTCCTAGTATCTCATGAACAACCCTGCATTATGATAAAAATATGGGCCATTTTCAAAAACCCTTTCCTTATCTTGTAGGTTTGAGAATATTACCGTAAAAAATCCTCTGGCTCCCAGTTTGAGTTCTATATGGCCTTTTGGCTGCCGTTTCTATCCACTTTTTCAGATCCTTCTCTGTCAGCGAGACTCTGATGAATTTGCATATAATTGGATGGTCCTTCATATAGATGTTGTATTTCTCCAATTTGTTCAGTGGGATTACAGAACGAGGTTTCTCCGTTGCACATGACAAACATTTCCCTCGGTTTCTTACATGCCATCGAGCTCCAAGGACAGGACCGTTATTAGGGTTGACGACTTCAGGGGGACTAGACTAATATTAGGTTTTCCCACTTGATTCGATGGCTGTTACATTACGGTAGGAGGGGATCTCTCTCCCCCACTTTGGGGCTTGCATCGCCTCTATCAGTCTGTAGGTCGTGCAGCACCAGGTAGAGCCCTAAGGGTTTGTCATATTCTACAGGCCTCCAAACCCTAAGTCGTTTGCATCAGAGCTTCAACAAGCATGCACAAAAATATAAAAATATGATATATTATTATTATTATTATTATTATGAATAAAGAAAATGAAATTAAGAGTATGATTGAGTATAAAAACTATATATTAAGTCTAAAATATAATATGATGATAGTTTCGATTCATAGACTTTAATCTATTGAAATAAATTATATAATTTACTTTTAGCGAATTCCATCCACTCATCTTGTAGTGGGATGACATGTTCATGGTGTGCCCTTCTATCTTGTTTGATTATGTTATTTTCTTCTTTCATTGGAAGGGATTGTTGAAGTTCTTAGATTTTCATGTTTTCTTCAAATTTCTTCTACTTAATTTACTAGCTTACCTAAGCTTGGGGAGTGATTGATGTCAAATTTGTTTCTTCCTTAGCCTTTGTAATGTCCTTTTTCGAGGCATTGGGATCAAAGATCAACTCAGTAGCCCAAACTACAAATTAAAAATTAATTTTCGGCTAAGAGAAAATTAATTAATTCTGATTTTCTCTTGCCCTGACCTAGTTTACTCTCTGACCTAATTCACTCATCCATTGACTACCCCAATGAAATCAAATCAAAACCTTGAGCTACTATATCTAGCCTAAAACCCTAATCCATCCAGCCTTCTTGGCTATGATCCATTGGAGAGAGCCCTCTTCAGCTTGGTAGGGCTAGTTACCAAGTCAAAAGGTTGATCTGTGGTTACCTTAGCTGGACTCTTCCTCAACCTTGGAGATCTGGAGGAGTGATAACAAGAATCTAGACTTTTGTTTCCACAATATCTCTTCTTGCTTCCTTCTTTCCTTGATCCTGGTCAAAAGTTTGCCTTCTTCCTCCACTAGGAGCCCGAGCGACCATTTGTTATCATCTGTTGTTAGACTTGTTGCATCGTGGACTAAAGTTGTTCCTGATCATGTTGGATGTTGCCAAATTCCTCTTTGTTCCATTTCTTAATCTTTCCCTTGAGCTCCTTCAGGAGTAGCTAGAATGTATGTATTATGTTCCTTCCTTGTTCTGTACTCGATGCCCACCATTCCTTTATTTTGTCAAGGAAGGTTGGATCTCGTAGCCAAAAGGCTGCGAACCAGAATGGCCATTTTTGTTGCCCTTGTTTCAGGTCTATTTCCAACCAGATTGGCCAGTGATTGGAACCCATGCAATGCAAGATTGAAGTTTCATAGTAGACATCCCTGCTTATTAGGTATTCATTTACCAAAAAATGATCCAACATGGACGCTATTTGGCGGGCTCCTCCCCTGCGATTATTCCAGGTATTAGTTCCATTGATGGTTGGAATATCTACTACTTAAAGCTCCACTTGCATGTCCCTAAACTAATCAATTTCTGGTTCTTCTCTTCTTATCCCTTCTTTTTTCTCTGCTAGTGAAGTTATCAGGTTGAAGTCCCCTCCAATCAACCATAGTTTTTATGTATGCATTTGGCACAATTTCCTAAAGCTCTGGATGAATATTTCTTTCTCTCTAGGAGTATGAGGGCCATATATTGCCGAGATGAGAATCCATTCACTGGTCCCTATATTGTGAAATATGCCAGTCAAAATTCGTGTCATTCCTATCCAATAATATACCATTACCTTTGCGAGATTCCACAATATTGCAATTCCTCTGGCACTTCCTTTTGCATCTAGTGCTGCTGCTTCGTATATGGGCTTCATTTTCTTAAGAATTTCCTCTATTTTCTCTCCTGTTACCTTAGTTTCTTGGAGGAGCACTAACTGTGTCTTCTCCCTTTTCAATCTATCTTGTAGGTATCTTTTTTTTACCTCGCCTATCAAGGCCCCTCATGTTCCATGATATAACTATTAATGGGTAACTTTGTTGAGGTGTTGGAACACTGTTGAGAGCAGTATTACCCTTCCCTTTTTTACAAGCATCTCTCCCATTATTTGGATTGACTCTTGCAGATTTCTTTGTCCCCTTTTCTTCCCTCCTTTGCTTTGACTGTGTTGCTCTTGTGAGTTATCTTGTTGCATGCCTAGTTGTTTCGTTATATCTCCTTATCTCTGTCCTTGGTTAGCCATGTATTTTTGGAAGGTTTCTTTATACAATTTCTTTTGATCCTCTAGAATGAATCTTTTATCAAGGTGCCTCCACTCATTCAAGAGTCTTTTCAACACTACTTCCTCTGTGCTCAACCCTTCCTTGGCTATGTTGACTTCCATTGCGGTGAGATCTACTAGCTCTGGCTCTTCTTTTTCTATCAAATCTATTTGGGCTTTTCTCTTCAAGGTAGTCGTAGATTTAGCAAGACTGCTTTCCTTATCTATGTCCTGATTCTCCATTGGATCTGTCTCATTTGAGGTTTCTCCTTCCTCTTGTAGCACCTCATATCTATTCTTATTTTCCCCTTGTTTTGGTTGTGATTCTTGATTTTTGTTGTGTTCCTATGGTGTTCCTCTTGTGCGTGACCTCTTTGAACCCCTCATTTTCCTCTTGTGGGGGGTTCTTATTTTGGTCCTCCTTTATATCTGTCAGGCCCTCCTAGTTCATCAAACATGCTTTGTAGAGGTGACTATCCTCATTACATCGACAACATCGAAACGGGTTGTGCTCATAATCTAGGGCTTGCTACCATATCTCTTCTTGGTACTCCAATTCCATCGAGTCAGGGATGGGATCCAAGACATTCATATAGATGCAAATTCAAGCATAGGAGGTGTATCTTCCCCTGCGTGTGGATTCTTCTATTTTTACAAATCTGCTATTGAGTTACCAATACCTTCCAGTATTTCTGAATCCCATAAATCGATTGGGAGGCCGAAGAGTCAGACCCAAATAGGGGTTTCCAGAAATTGCTCCCGATCTGGGTTATAACATTCCTCCTAGTATCTCATGAACAACCCCACATTATGGTAAAAATATGGGCCATTTTCAAAAACAATTTCCTTATCTTGCAGGTTTGAGAATATTACCGTAAAGAATCCTCTTACTCCCAGTTTTAGTTCTATATGGTCTTTTGGTTTCCATCCACTTTTTTAGATCCTTCTCTGTCAGCCAGACTCCAATGAATTTTCATATCATTTCATGGTCCTTCATATAGTTGCGGTATTTCTCCAATTTGTTCAGTGGGATTACAAAATGAGGTTTCTCCATTGTGCATGACATATATTTCACTTGGCTTCTTGCATGCCATTGAGCTCCAAGGACGAACCATTATTACGGCCAGCGACTTCAGGGGGACTAGACTAATATCAAGTTTTCCCACTTGATTCGTCGGCTGTTACATTACAGTAGGAGGGGACCTCCCCCCCCCCCCCCCCCTGGGGCTTGCATCACCTTTCCCAGTCTACAGGTCGTGCGACGCTAGGTAGAGCCCTTAGGGTTTGTCATATTCTACATGACTCCAAACCCTAAGTCGTTTGCGTCAGAGCTTCAACAAGCATGCACAAAAATATAAAAATATGAGATAATATTATTATTATTATTTTGAATAAAGACAATGAAATTAAGAGTATGATTGAGTATAAAAGATATATATTAAGTCTAAAATATATTATGATGATGGTTTCCATTCATAGACTCTAATCTATTGAACTAAATTATGTAATTTACTTTTAACGACTTCCATCCACTCATCTTGTAGTGGGATGACATGTTCATGTTGTGCCCTTCTATCTTGTTTGATTATGTTATTTGCTTCTTTCATTGGAAGGGATTGTTGAAGTTCTTATCTTTTCATTTTTGCTTCAAATTTCTTCTACTTAATTTACTAGCATACCTAAGGTTGAGGAGTGATTGATGTCAAATTTGTTTCTTCCTTAGCCATTGTAATGTCCTTTTTCTAGGCATTGGGATCAAAGATCAGCTCAGTAGCCCAAACTACAAATTAAAAATTAATTGTGGGATAAGAAAGAATTAATTAATTAAAAGTGACTAAGAAAAGAGAATATTATAAAGTCACTTTACTAAGAGAAAAAGTGACCCATGGTATTGACCATAGTATTTCGATAAGTCATCATAATAAAAAGAGAAGCATGGACTCATTCAAGGGTATGATTGGATGATTTGGTGAATTGCTTTTGTGGGCTCATTGAGGTTTGTATGGGGGTTGGTAACCCTAGTGCAAATCTTCTTTGGGGGCGAGACTATCCTTCCTAGGGATAACACTGTAAAACTAGTTTCGGTGGTGCCCTAGCTAGTTTGAACGACAAATCATTTTAGATTCTCCATTGGCCAGGTTTCTAGTAAATCAATTTCTAAATTTAAAAAAGGTTGTTATCACCAAAAAATTGATCATCTAGCCTAATTTACTAGATGGATCAAAGTACACCATGTAAAGCCATTTTTACCATAGAAAAATTGCTTTCACTGTGAGAAATTACTTAATAAACCACCTTTGTTAAGTAATTTATAGTCAAACACATGAAGAATAATTAAATAAATCACTATTTATTTGATTTTCTTCTAGGAATAATTAATTAAACCAGTGTTTTATTATTACTCCTTGTCAAATTTGACCCAATCATGAAAAATAAATAGATAAATCGTTATTTATCTTATTTTTCTCTAATAATAATTGATTAATCACTAATTAATTATTATTCTTTGTTAAGTTTGACTAAATCCCTTAGGAATAATTAAATAAATCCTTATTTGTTTATTATTCCTTAACTAATTCCTTGAGATGATAAATAAATCGTTTATTTAATTTATTATTTTATAAATAAAAGTTTAAATATTTTTTCCCTCCTAAACAAATATAATAAAATATTTCAGGTGGTAATTACAGGAATGGGATCAATAATATTTTATTATTGCTCATTATTCAAGGATAACTCAATATTTTGTTATAAATAGAATGGTTTTCCATTCATTATTCACTTTTGATTATTTTCATTGCTGCACTCATTGTTGTAACTCTTATTATTTTCATTGTCGCACACTATATTTTTGCTGGGTTTACACATTATAGAGGAGAAAGACTCTACACACGTTGAAGACATTTGAGGATAGCCAAGAACCCATCCCATAGAGGGAGCTGGTAACATCAATTTGTTCCCTTCACGGGTGTTATATTAAAACTATTCTTTGTATATCTCGTTTCCATTGGATGATTGGAGTTATTATTATTTCTTTTTGTTCTTTAACTATGATTGTGGCATAGATATAGACTTTGGCAGGTTTTGTTTTTATCAATTGTTGCATATATACAATGTTTAGTATCCATTTATATTGTTGATATTGTTTGTCATCCACGATCTTAAGTGGGTTCTTTTCGTACATCGTTGAGAAGAAAACACTACAACAAAATTGGCGACTCCACTGGATTTATACTTCAGATCCATAAACCTGGGTGACCTTCAGTTTTCAACTTAGGGTTTCCTCTTTTTTCAATTCTATTAATGTTTCCTAGTTTTTTAACCCTAGATTTGTTAAATTTCTGACTTTTGTAAGCTTTCTGGTTTTTTCCGCAGGTCACAGGAACCAGTCGTGGCAAAGGCGACACTTTTTTTTTTTTTGAGGTTTGTCGACTGAGATCCACAAAGTAGAAATCACAATTTTTGGCCCAAAAAGTGTGATCTAGAGGACAAAGCATACTTAACAGTCCAAAAAGTGCAATCCCTACAGAGAAACAGGTCAGTACCTGCAATTTATGGGTTTTAGGGTTTTTCTCAGATCTGTTTCTAGGTTTTACAAAGAGTTTCCTGTTGGGTTGTCTGACCTCTATCTCATCCTTATTAGGCCTTGATCCACTCTTATTTACTTGTCAAAGTCGAATTTAGCCTCCCCTAGGGATTCTAGTATGCTTCCACCTTTTTAAGAGGAGTTTAGCTCAGTGAGTAGTCTAATTTTTTGCAACACTTTCAGCCACATTTTCCAGATCTATAACCTATTATTTTAGATATGTTAAGATAGGTTGTTACCATCCATAGTTTCACTTTTAACCTTGTTTGGTCATTTTCCTTAGGGTCCCATCGGTTGCCCTAGTTGTTTCACCCATCTCCCTATCTTTTTTTGCAACGATCTTCCCCTCTGGTTTTTTGTTGTTGTTGTACCACTTTCAAGCAGCTTAGTGCCACTTGATCCCAGTGACACTGAAATTCAGATCTCTTGACCGTTTCAGTTTATTTTCCATCGGTTTAGCCACCAACCAGCACAGTGTTTGAAAACCCAGTTTGGGTGGGATTTAGTTAATTGTATTACTGTTCATTTTCTGTTATTATTTTCAATTCATTTTCAGCAAGCTTTTTTCCTTCTTTTACAAACACAATATAGGCTTAATTAAATTAATACACTTGCACACACAAGCACACCTTAAGTGAAGGGCACTTGGTTTACACCACCAAGCCAAGACTTAACATAATAAATTTATCTCCCTACATCAAGACAAAGATATATTGTTGATCTCCCTCCACCATTTCTGTGTCACGTGTGTCCTACTACCATTGTGCCACCAAGAGGTTTGTCACAGAGACTATTAGGCCTTCACCCCCAGTTTCCACTTGGGCATATTACCCCTCCCTATTAGGTTCGAGTTCATAGCCTCCAATTCCCCATCCCGACTCTTCTCTTGGTTCTTCTGATTCCACACCTCCTTCACTACATATCGTCACCATGTCTAAACCCACAACTGGTGCAGGAACCCAACCTTGTGTTGGCTTCAATTCTATATTGGTGGTTACATCAAGTAGAACAGCCTCAGGAACCGTTCCAACAGTCCCCATGCTCCCCTTTATGGCTAGTTTAAGTCTACCATATTTTAACCAGTTGATAAATGACCCCATACACCATGATGCTGGTTGGCCCTCTATGCCGACTAAGCTTTCCTTAGACATCCTAAAGTTTGAGGGTAATTCTAGAGAGGATCCTACCAACCATGTTCAATCCTTCCACATGTGGGGTTCATCCAACTCCATAATCGATGACTCCATTCGTCTTTAGCTATTCCAACACATGGTCACTGGAGACGCTACAAAATGGTATGTAGACTAACCCTCTCCATCTCATTCCATTTTTGTGACGCTAGCTAAAGTGTTTCTTTCATATTTCCAATAACCTCTATGGTACGACACTGGTATGGAGTTATTGACCATATTCTGTTAGTCCTCCGCCACTCTCCCTTCTGACCATGTTCAAGAGTGGCGTCGAAGGAGGAGCACATGTCATGCCCTGCCTTTCGAAGACCATCTTTATCTAGATTGGTTTCTTAGGAGACTTTTATCTCCCATTGGAAAAGATTTCGCATCCCATTTTCCTCGGATCAAGGAAGAAGCTCTCCAAACCGCTCTGAGATATGATCTGATTTATGCACAATCCGGTTATGTCTATATCATCATTCCAGACCTCCCTCATCCTGGAAGTGCCAATGCACCAGGGGCATCTCACGTCATCAACGGTAATGTTGGATCCCTTTCACACTCTTCACCATATACTCAACAAAGTTATGGCTACCTGCAGGGGGGCACCAATTCCTCCAACACAATGTTTCCAAGGTCCCAACCCATTTACTAAACTATTGCTCCTCCTTATGCACAACCTAATGCTACAGCCTCCCATTCACCCTCAGCCCCAGCAGCCACCGCCTCCTTAAGGTCAGGTGTTTGCACAACAGAGTGCTACCAATCCCCAAAATTCAAAGAAAAAGTATAAGGGAAAAGGCAACAAAGGTAACCAAGGTAATCAAGGTAACCATCCTACTGAACCCTAGGGAAACCAGCCTAACACTAACAACCAGCAACAGGGTAGCTAGCCTAAGCAGAACAAGGTTATTCATACGAACAAGCCTTATGTATGTTGTGGTGTACATGGCCATTATACAAAATAATGTCCTCTTTTACCCCAGATGCGCCAAATTTGGGAAGCTCAAGTAGCTTATAGAGGTCAACAATCGCCTCAGAATCTTGTGCCATCTCAACCGGCAATGCTCACAAATCCTTCCCCTCAACAAGGATTTGTTGTTTCTCAACCTCAACCAGGTCAAGTAGCCCATTTCCCCCAACCTTTTGGTCCTAGTGACTACCAGATACTTATGATGAACTCTGATGTCGTTAACCCCTCCAATATTAACTTGCAAACTTAGTCGCGTCAATATGACAAGCCCTCAACTTTGTCTACCACTGAGTCCAAAACCAAAGTATTTGTTGAGCCTCTTATGACAACAAATGGTCTTTTACATATCCCTCAACCCAAATTTGAGGCCATCCCTAAGATCCCAAAGGGACCATTACATTGTAATGTTGCTTCTAACAGAGATGCCAATACATAAAGTATAGTAGGTGACTTGGCGCAATGACCTGCTGCCATGGCGACTCTGGAAGTCATCCAGTCATGCCCATATCAAGGAAAGCTCTACTAATTACCTTGGGTGCAGTAGATCCTTCTGACAATCGTTTGATTGTCTTCTTGGTCGATACATCAGAGCATCCCCCATTGCCTTCATATGTTGCTTTCCAGATACCAATATGAGTTTGTAATGCCATCATATCTCGATGCATTATTGACGAAGGCACATCCACCTATGTGATGTCCACTGCTTTTTGGAAACAACACAAGTCACCCGAGTTGTCCCCCTCAACCATCACTTTGCGTGCTTGGGATGGACACTCCTCCCAACACCTTGGCATGTATCGCAATTGTCCAATGACCCTTGCGGGAAAGACTGTCCACGTCAACATTGAAGTCATTGATGCCCCTTTGGATTACAACATTCTATTAGGTCATAGTTACATATATTCCTTGTCTTCTATTGCATCTGTGGTGTTTTTCAAGATATGCATCCCTCATGATGGGAAGATCGTTACCATCGATTAATTGACTTACTATGAGCCAGCATCCATGACTTCACCCAAGTCCATTATATCGTCAATGTTCTATAAACAACCTTCAACTCCTCCCACCAATGTTTCACCCAGAGTCTATAAAGATTCCTCATTGTTGGGTGTTTTTCTTGGTCCTCACCCTCCCATCTCAGAGCCTAACTCAATGAGTGTTTGCATGTTACAAGCGTCACGAGTTGCCCTTAAGTACTCTGGAACACCTGGTCATCAACTAGCTCCTCAACATCTTGTTGTTTCCCTTCCAACTAAGCCCTTTGGGTCCAACCCCCAGGACCTCCTCCATTTGTGGGTGCCTCTCTTATGTTTCCACCAGGAATTGTTCCTCCAGGTCTCAACCATCCAAGAGCTATTCCGCTGGGACATTACCCTACAAGTCAGATACCTTTCTTATTCCCCCCTCCGGGAGTATTTTCCGTCCCTATCATGGCTTCGCTGGTCCTTCCTAACATGATTTTGGGGATCCCTATATGGTACATCGATCCTTGTGCAAGCATTTTGCCTAGTCAGTTGAGACCTTATCAGGCTTTAACCCCAGTTCAACCGGTCCCCATGAACCCTGTAGCTGCTTCATTTCCATCACAACCTCAACAGGAACCAACTCTTGTTGTGAAAGCATCCGGATAGGGGGGAAAATATAAAAGGAAAGAACCTAAGGACAAGGTTGCCCAAGCTCCTCTAGCCCCTAAGGTCCCAAAGCCGACACCCATTTGCGCTTTGTGTAAAGTTGTTGGGAACGCCACCAACAATTGTCCTGAACTTCCTCAACTTAAACCTTTGGTTCATGAAGCATTCCTTGAGTCAAACATCCCGAAATTCCATGTTAACTTACTAGACCCACCCAAGAAACTCAAAACATTGTGCACAAATCGCTCTTGTGCCCTGTGCGAACATCATGGTCACTATTCCTATTATTTACCTCATCTCGATGAGTTTCGTGATTTCCTTGGGGCACTTTGCGAATATGAGGCCACTCATAGTGGATCATCTACTCCTATATTCATGGATTCTGGTACCACTAGTCAACTAGAACAAGGAGGCTCTAGCCCCACTATTGTGATCCCTGTCCCAGATGTCGAGATGATGGACACCACAGGCCCCACCCTTTACCTGTCGTCATCCTTGAGTTCCTTGCAGGAAAACCTTTCTAAGGTTGCTACGTGTGCTTTTATCGAACTTATTTCGACAGAACCCCGAGTCTCAACATCCCTATATCCTCCATCTACCAGTTCGTCATCTACCATTTAAGATGATGCGTATGTGAACCTTATTTCTCAGGTTGATGCACCAGGTAATGCCACTACATCAAGTCTTCCTCTCGTTCGCCATCTTCCAGCCTGATGAGGACACCATGGAAGCTATGTATACCCCTTATTACCCCCACCCTTAAGTAAGGGGGGCATTTCTTCAAAGGATTTTGAAGGCCATTTCCTTCCTAATTCTCTCAATGCGCTCTACCTCAAGCAATTCTGCTCATAGCACATCCCCTTGATTTGCGTGCCTTCATTTCTACCATAAATTTAGGTATATTGCATCATCTCATCCATTGTATTTTACACATTTCATATGGATCCATCATCCACACCATATATCGGTCATGCCGTCGATGCAAGTCGCTTCTCTTGGAATCTATACTTGGCAGTTGGGGCCATTTTTACCCCCTTTTTCATACGTTAGTCCTTTCAAACAGCGCGTGTATTGAATTTGCCACTAATAATCAAGCTAAATATGATGCAGTGATAGGTTTGCTAATCAATGCCCTCGCTCATCGCATCCTTCATCTTTATGTTCGTTTAGATTCCTTGATACTTGTCATGCAATTGAACGGTGTGTATCATGTGCATAACCAAGTCCTATGTAGAAAATATCTACGAGTTAAGTTGTTGGTACATGAATTTGAAACCATTACTTTTAGTCATGTGCCTAGAGCCCAAAATCACAGTGTAGATACCATTGCAAACAACATTCTAGATTGTCATTTATCATGTGTATACCAAAGAAGATAACCAAACAAATGGCAAACCATCATCGTCATACAAAATGCATAATCATATTATGTATCATAAAAGTGTGTGGAGCCATCACTCTAAATACATCCAACATGCCCACAACATTTTACAAAAAATCACAATCAATGGGATCCACATGTCCCTGCATCTAGTCATTGTCCGGCGGATCTCGTGCCAAAGGCTTTGCTCCACTTGCACGTAGATCACGTACTACTTGACCAGCCATTGCCACACACCACACAATACCTCACCACTCTGAGGGAAGACCGGTGCACTCATCTATGTATTGATCCTCTAAGTCATGCCATCCACACTCTGAAACCTCGATCAAGAGTACATCAAACCTATGATGCAAATCAGCAAGTAGCGCAATATCCTCTGGACCCTGCTGTGATGATGATGTCCCCTGATCTGCAGCCTTAGGCACTGTGGCTCAACCTGTATATCCTGTCGGCTTCATTAGTGCTATGTCTGCATACAACATGTTTCACACTTAGTACCATATACATGTGATAGAAATATAAAATGCACCATAAAACATAGCCACTTAACACTTACCGTCTAGTCCCCATGCTCGCCCGGGCGGAAGTGGAAAGTCAGGATCCCCCTGATTGTTCATTCTGCTATAAGGGTAATCGTCAATGTAAAGGGGAATTTGATCCCAATGTGTGAAAAACTCAGGTCGGAACATCCGTTCGACTCCCCCTCCCCCTCCTCTTTGTAGTAGCTGCCCATAGTGGTGCATCTTGGGCTCTTGTGGGCCCCCATCTTAGATTTGTACATAAGGATGAATAGTGGGTATCTTCTCAAAGAAGAATGTACATAACATTGCACGAAAATAAAAATCATGATTCACTTACCTATTGCAAAAACTCAACCGTCATTTCACCAACGACAACATCATTTGGGCCCACCCATAGTAGGTCCCAGCCAAAACACTCTCAACCAACATCATCTTCCCACCAATGATGTAATGGAACGCCTGGCTGCCCAAGACCTATAGCACAACTCCAACAACAACCTGTGTCTCTAGCCTCTCTAGATCAACAAGCAGTATAGTCGTACCCTTGACACAAACACCTCGTCGATAATGACGCTCCACGAACTTAGTAATGTTCCTCCCACGAGGCAACACTGGATGAATATCCCCCACCACTTTGAGGGGAGGCAGCCTGGTCAAGAAGTAAATATCCTATAATGTGAGCTCGATATTTTTCCCATGCACGATAAAGATCTCCTGGTCTGGATCCCAATAGCTCACAATTCTCGATAGCAAGGGCTCATCTACCCTCATCAATGGGTTCTCTACCAACTTGATAACCCCATAACGAGCCAATGCCCCTTGAACCACCTAATCCCCATGGATCTCGGATCGAAGAGTATCCAAGTCTCATTCATGCCAGTTGATTTTTAGCTCTACCATATCTGCAAAACACCACATGTCTTGTTAGCGCAGAAAAGAAAACAATGGTCTACACTAATAAGCCTACAACCCCCACCAGGCCAATAGACCAACTCTCTCTCCAGCCCCAAATTGCAGTTTTCATCCTAGAAAGTGTGAGCTTGCAGGTTTCCATTTGTTTCCTATGAGCCAGATTGCACTTCTAGGCCTAGAAATTGTGATGTGACCGTGAGCATGAGCAGGGGTCTCTCAAGGAGCTACCAGGTGCCAAATATTAGGAAATAAATCACTGAAATTGAACAGATGAGTAAGGAAACCTACCTGAAAGTCACAGATATTGATTCTGACGGTCGGTTTTCCCACTATGATCTCCACAATATTTAGGGCCTTTTCCTCCTCTCCAAATTCACCACAGCTCACTTAGCAAATGAATCCAAATTGGAGGGAAAACGTCCTTTCATAGAAAAATCCCTAATTTTTCTATCGCCCATTACGAATAGACCGTAGCTCAATTTGATGAACCATGAACACCGTTGGAAAGCTCTCAATGAGCTCTATAATGGGTCTTCCTCATTTTTTGATGATTTTACACTTCACCAAGAAGCCTTTTTTCCAAGAAAGGTCACTTCGTCAACTCTCAAAATCAAATTTCGTCATAAGCGACACTTGTACTTTGAGTTCGGCCTCCTCTTAATACTTTTCGTACCATATGTTGATTTTCATCATGAGTATCCATCATTTACTCATGTTTTCATTGTCCCCACTGGGCCTAGTCTATGTGGCAGCGTCATCGAGTCACCCGTGTTCATAGCATCCACAATGAGTCACCCTTGCTTTCTTGGAGTCTATTTCATGTCCCATCATATCATGTCACAATATTCCATCCATATTTTCATACCATTCATCTTGTGTTGCCCATTTTGGCCTCCAGTCATATTGTCTCCATCCCCTCCGTAGTTGAGTCAGTTGTTGCTCGGTCAACCATGCACTTTATGCTCTGACAAGGGTAGTCGTTTGTTTGTCCCTCAGTGCCACTTTTCCCCATTATCCCTGGTTTCAGTCCATCATTCACATTACTATTTTCCCTCGTGCTTTATTTGAGGATCCTCATTGCCTCATCTATCGCAGGCCCTATTTTATTGACATCAGCTCATTTATTCCAAAAGAACAGTGTAGAGGGTGGTGTATCTTGGTTCCAGCTTCCATTTTTGTTCAGCACCTTGGATCGAGCATAGAGACTCATTATTTCCCTTTGACTCGTTTGTTTCATGTTTGTGATTCATACACTTGATGGTCTAGTGATGCAACAGATTATACCAGTGATTCTCAGGTGTGTGAGAGATGTTTCAGACCTCATGAGGGGGTGGCCCTTCAGGTAGCCCCCCACATGCCCGGATGCATACCTACTATGCTACAACCTCAGATGTAGTTCTGCAGAGTTGATGGGTTCAATTCATACCAATCGCAGTGTTCATAGCATGCACGTCTCCTCTAGATGATTCATTCCATTTTGCAGTGCCCTTCCTTGTTCAGCAGGGCTTGTCCAGTTATCCTACCCTCCCTCCCACCCATTTTTTGAGGGAAGGTGATTTGTATCTCATGTACTCATATATTATTGTATTCAGTCATGGCTCATGTTTTTTCTAGGTGCATTATGTATATGGGACACATTATATTATTTTCTGGCTTTATTATGCCAGCATGTCATGTACAATTTAGCATGTACTTCATTGCTCAGTTTATATTTCTAGGCAAACCATTATTTTTGTACTAAGTTATCTCAGTGGGTATGGGTATGCCTCCCCCACCTCATTGAGGTCTGGTACCACAACATAAAAGGGGACTTGCATTAGTCTCACCCCCTCTAGCCCTGTCCTCTTTCAATTCAGCTTCATTGGTCTCTCTCTCTCTCTCTCTCTTTGACTCCCATGTGTTGTCTAGTGATTGTGTCTTTATAACGTACTTCGGTTATACATTTTGCTCCTAACACTCGTACGTTGGGGGGCAATCTGTTATCACCAAAAAAATGATCATCTAGCCTAATTTACTAGATGGATTGAAGTACACCATGTAAAGCCAATTTTACCATATTAAATTGCTTTTACTGTGACAAATTACTTAATAAACCACCTTTATTAAGTAATTTATAGTTAAACCCATAGTGAATAATTAAATAAATCACTATTTATTTTATTTTCTTCTAGAAATAATTAATTAAACCATTGTTTTATTATTATTCCTTGTCAAATTTGACTCAATCATGAAAAATAACCAAATAAATCGTTATTTATCTTATTTTTCTCTAAGAATAATTTATTAATCACTAATTAATTATTATTCTTTGTTAAATTTGACTAAATCCCTTAGGAATAATTAAATAAATCCTTATTTGTTTATTATTCCTTACATGATTCCTTGAGATGATAAATAAATCATTTTTTTTTTTTCTAAATAAAAGTTTAAATATTTTTCCCTGCTAAACAAATATAATAAAATATTCCAGGTGGTTATTCCAAGAATGGGATCAATAATATTTTATTATTTCTCATTATTCAAGGATAACTCAATATTTTGTTATAAGTAGAAGGGTTTTCCATTCATTATTCACTTTTTATTATTTTCATTGTTGCACTCACTGTTGTAACTCTTATTATTTTCATTTTCGCACACCATATTTTTGTTGGGTTTACATATTATAGAGGAGAAAGACTCTACACAAGCTGAAGATGTTTGAGGATAGCCAAGAATCCATCCCATAGAGGGGGACTGGTATCATCTATTCGTTCCCTTAACAGGTGTTATAATAAAACTATTCTTTGTATATCTGGTCTCCATCAAATGATTGGAGTTATTACTCTTTCTTTTTACTGTTTAACTATGATTGTGGCATAGATCTAGACTTTGGCAGGTTTTGTTTCTATGAGTTGTTGCATATCTACAACGTTTAGCAACCATTTATATTGTTGATATTGTTTGTCATCCACAATCTTAAGTGGTTTTTTTCGTACATTGTTGAGAAGAAAACACTACAACAAAGGCCATTACCAATATGTAATTTATTAATATAATTAATAAAATAACTAGTTGAACCTATTGCTGCTTATTTTTGTCCATGTTATGATTGTTGTTATCACAAATAATTTTCCGCGGCATTAATAAACATAGCATTCAGAAGAATTGATTTATTGTGGCATTAATAAACATAACATTCGGAAGAATTGATTTATTGTGGTATTTCTTTGTTTTCTCGTTAGGTTTACTGGTTATTTTCCATTAAGCCTTCATATTTATTTACTAGTAAAGTATTACCTAAAATTAGGAGTTAATAAATAAAGAGATGTTAGAGTAGTTAAAGGGTAATTTTATTTTGTCATAGATGCTTAAGTGAGCTTGAAGGCTTAAGGGTAATTTCGCTCTCTCATCGATGATAAAGTGTTTGTGGAAATATTTATTTGCTGCTAGGAAGCCGAATTGCTTATGCAAGTAGGGTTTACTTGAAGGGTTGAAGTCGTGTTGTGGGGGCTGAATTTTGTAACAAATTCTTGTCATTGTAAGTTCGAAACCCTAGTCGGATGTACCAAAACAAGAAAAATTTTATTTGTGTTAACACAACAAATTCGTGATGGCTTTGAATTGCTAATAATTGAAGTGTTATATTATATTTGATGGATAGTTATTTTTCTAGAGGATAGAGCCGAATATGGTCGCTGGAGGCCGATAAATTTGGTGAGCTCATTTTATTTGTGTGCTAAATTGACCTTGGAGCCTTTGTGTGCCCATGGGGGGGAGGCTAGAATTTATATGATGCAATTTGGAACCAAAGTGTAGAGTACTAGCCTTAGGGATATAACCATAGAGTAATCTAACTACACCTGTTGCTCTTGGTGGAACTGTTGTGGTTGTTGAGTAAAAGAATCCATGAACCCTATCTAGTGCAGATCCATCACCGGGTATAGTGTAAGTTGATGAATTTCACATAGAAGCTATACTCTATTTCTTCTATTGTATATGTGTAAGCAGATGTCGCAAAAGCCACAATAATAGTGCCACTGAGAAAAAAAATCAAGAACTAGGTCGCATATCTCACTTCATTATGAAATCCACCATCATTATCGTCGCTTGGTTTCTCCACTCCTTTGGTGTTTACTTGTTGGTGAGGATTAGCTTCTGAAGAGATGACGAATACCTCAAAAACCACTAAAAAACTCCTCTGTGTGAAGCCTCAGTCAAAGAAATTCAACCTAGATAGGAAATCGAGCAAACCCAACACCAATTCACATTATATATTGAAGGAAGGAATCGAACTAGGGATTGATTCATGCTTAGTCTCAAGGTCAAATTAATCAAAAGAAGGGGTCAAAATTGGAGATTGGGGGCAGTTTTTCCTGTAGCAAACTGGGGAGCAAAATTGTTGGAGGCCGAGCTACCAATTTTGGAGTAATTTTGCAGGCTAGTTCTGTCATAAAGGGGAAAATTTGAGGTTTTGTGCATGGTACTTTTGGAAGGCTGAGTTTCCATGTTGAAAGATATGGCAATTAACATTAAAGCAAGTTGGATACCCTCACATTGTTGGAGGCAAAAATCAATCTCGAGTTCCACTAACAAGCATAGGTGAAGATCATCTTTCAAGGGTAGATTAAGCTATCGACAATAATAGAAAACATCGACCTCTTTGGAAGATCATTTTCATTTTTTTGGGGGAACGAAACCCTTTTCATTGGCCCGAACTTACTTTTCTCAGAGGCAGGCACACCTGAAGGGTATTGAAGGCTGATTTAAGGAAGAATTATATGGACAAGATGAATTCCTCTTGCATCTAAGTGCAAAAGTTATTAGGGTAAGCATCGCTTTGCAGGGAGGATGAACTCCTTAGATTCCATACCTTTCAGGAAGGAAGAGGATATTTTTTGGGAGTAACAGGGATTCACAACTCAATCCCAGTAGCTACAACAACACTTACAGATCCAAATCGACGTCATCTACAACAATACCATTTGTTGAGGTTGATCATCCAAGTCCCATTATTGACATTGGAATGTAATATTTATATAAGTTAATAACATATTGGTTGTGTATGTTTTTTATCATAGGGGTTTGATCATTTCTAGTTCTTAATATTTTACATGAAAAACTTTCAATGTGCTTCAGTTTTTAATCAATATGTTCGAGAAAATAGTTTCAAGCAAATGGTTTGTAAGTTCAACATGTTTTTCAACTGTTTGATGAAATGTATTTTAGGGATTTTTAATTATTGTTAATATATTTAGATATAATGAAAAGGGAAATCCATAGTATCCCTGAAATCCATTGAAATTACCAAAATAGAATATTACCTTGATAAGATTAATAATGAACAATGGAGTTCTATCAAGCATTCAACACTCTTCCTAAATCGGTACAATGATACACAAGTTGGGTTAGTGACAATAATGTTTTCATGGAGAAAAGAACAAAGAATATTAACAAGCATTTCTCAAGGGGAGTCCATGCTACTCTTAAACACCATCAATTGAGAGATCTACAGAAAGAAAAGGAAGTGGGAAAATGGTTGTTCATACTGAGGTCAAATTTGAAGTTTGTGAAGCCAAAGGATGTCCTCTCTAGATTGCAAAAATTAGATACATTTTTTACCAAAGCAAATCAATCTAATTTGAGGATATTCAGTTGGGACTTGAAGCCATCAATTTTTTCCTTGATCTAGCATAGGTTTATGGAACACATTTGTAAGGAGGTAAGACTTGTAGTTGCTTCTTGCCTTAGAGAGATCATAAAGGTATCTTCTCATGTTCCCCCTACAATGATGACACTTTAATAAGGGTTTTACCACTGATGGTGCAAAGAATTCATGTGTTGCATGATATCGAGGACCATACCTTTGGTAAGAAGCTCTAAGTATTAAATATTATGGCAAGAACTAGATTGTGTGCCATTATGCTCAATCTAGAATGTTGCGAATTGATTTTTCAAATATTCTAATGTTTCTTCACCAACATCAGAGAATATCACTGACCATTGCTAAGACCAACATGCAAAATAATTTTTCTTTACCTTTAGGTGAAGATGATGTCATTTGCATGCAATTGTGATCAAGGGTGTTGGTTGTTTGGAGGAAGGAGCAGGTTATTTCATCTGTTTCTCATCAGTTTTCAAAAAGCTTAGTTAAGCATAACATAAGGAGGTTAAAAAATAAACCAATTGAAGAAGACCTAAATTCAATAGTGGTGTAGGTCACAAGATGTTACAACAAGGGTAACAACCAAGTAAGAAGGAAGCAAAATTGTTCATTAGGGAAATTTGGTCACTTTGGTGGAGTTAGTAAGAGAAAGAATCTATTGTAGCCAAATAAAATTGAAGACAACAAAGCAGTTGTGACTGTGGAGCAAAAACTCCTCACCTAAAGAATAGAACATGTCAAGTGACGACGAACTGGTAGAAGAAGAAAAAGTTGTTGAAGCACATTCCTCGTCATCTGTAGATGCCATAACATGGGAGGATGACGATAGCATTGACGCTCAGGATTTGACAGGTAATATGAATAGGTATGATGAATGTGTGGATTTGCAAGGGGTTGAGAAGATACATAGTTTGCAAAAAAAGGATCGTGAATCACCTCTTCTGGAGAACTCATCAAAGGATCAACTAGCAGTATTGGACAAGATGGTTTAGCATTCACATTATGGAGTAGCCATCAATGAAATGCAAGTAAATATGAAGACATCCATAATGTTTACAGGGCATTCAAATAATAGTCACCAAGAACATACTTGGGAAGATACTAAAAAGGACCTTTCAACAATAAAGGAGAAAACCACGATGCTAAAGGACACAATTCTACAACAAAATAGTGTAATTAAAGACTTGGGATTCGGGTGTGCTTGGACAAATAGAAATCTTGTGGATATGGAGAACCACTTAGAGCTGCTAATGGGGTAGAAACATAACTCCACTTTTGAGCTATCGAGTATTCCTCTTCAGTAGTACATAGATAAGGCTTGTAATTTCAAACACCCCTTTTTAGCCCTCATACAAATCAATAAACAACACATAAGATTGGGACCAATGAGGAAGCAAGAATCCAATCTTGCAAGTTGTTAGAGTAGGATGGCAAGTATATTTGGATGCAAAATAAGGATTTATAACTATGATGTAGTGGATTCTCAGTTATAATAAGAGTAGCGCAACATCAACATGCTATTTTTTTTCAGAGATTGCCAACGACTAGTGGGAGAGACACTGTCTAGGAAGTCATGGACTCTAGAGGTGTTATGGTGGAAGTTGACACCTACTATGGCAGAGGTCCTCAGTTGTTAGACTAGAGGGAGATTATGAGTCGGTACCCTATTAAATGGGAAATTTATCGGAGAATACGTTTAGTCAAGGGTACAATGTAGTTGGAGTCTTTAGATATGGGAATGATAGATTTTGAATTCGAGAGTGGGATCCAAGTGGATTATCCCCTCGCATGGAAAGGCTTGACCAAGTAGGGGAGCATAATTGGAAGGGGGGAGAAGGCAGTGTAGAAAAAACTCTTTCCAAGAGACTAGTCGTATACATGCTTACAGGGATTCTTGTTTGGATATCCCACTTGTTGGGGGAATATTCTAAGAATAGGTTTCCCGTGAGTACCATAGGATAAGAGCTTCTACAACTTTATATGGCAGAGTGTGGCAGGAATGAGATTATGTTGGAAATTGGATAAACCAACACTCCCAGTTTGTTTTGCGAGATGGAATAATTGATTCTCTTGGATCCTTATCTCTGGTAATGTGATCGTTGACTAACACCTGCAGGTCCTGGTCTAATAATAATCGTGATTCCTAATAAGTGATATCAAAGCATAGGTCACGAGTTCGATATACACCTAGCTCATGTTGAGGGAGAGATTATTGGTGATCCAGGTGGATATTGGTGGCCACCCATCTATTCCACTTGGACCCCCAGTGTTGCTTCTTTCAGTTTCCTTAATTGTTACACAGCTTACTATTTTTGGCAAATTTTCAGGTCCTAAACTTTCAAAACTGTTTTGAGGGCCTAGAGGACGGTTTTTTTTTTTTTATCTTCAAAACTAGGCATTATGATAGTTAAACAGAGATCATATGCCAAAGTTACGACCCCAGGGAGTTGACGTTCCAACTAACCCCAATAAGGCCCACAAGCTTTTGGCACTTCATCTCCTAGGGTTAGGTTTTTGGATTTTTATCATTTCCCATTGTTTCTTAATGATAAAAATGCCTCCAAGCCTCATTGTAAGACACTTTAGAAGGCATGTAGCAATGACATCTCTTCTCAAAGATAAGTTACCATCATCCGTACTAGTTTATTCCCATTCTGCATGTAACCGTTTTCAGTACTTTGTTATTAATGAATTAAAATTATGTTTTCATTGTAGCTCCGTGTTTCTATTTATATATGTATTTCATTCCTTTTTGCATAAATATAGATCAATCGAACACTGGATAAACCAATGCTCCCTTTGTGTTTCGCGACATGGACTAACCGCCTCTTGTGGATCCTTTTCTCTGGCAATGCGATCGTTGACTAACACTTATAGGTTTTTGGTCTAACGAAAATCAGGATTCCCAATAGATAATACAATAATTATAAAAGGAAGAATTCTGCAAACTAGTGCGGGATCATGGTATTGATGTTTGGATTACTTGGGGTCAAGAAATTTTGGGGAGGGAGGACTATAATGTTCGTTTTTCTAGGCATTGGGATTAGAGAGCATCTCAGTGGCCTAGGCTACAAATTAAAAATTAAACGTGATCTATGAGAGAATTAATTTATTAAAAATGACTAAGAAAATATAATATTATAAAGTCACTTTACTATGAGAAAAAGTGGCCCATGGTATTAAGTGTGGTATTCTGATAAGCCATCATAATAAATAGAGAATCAAGAGCTCATTCAGGGATATGTGGTTAAAATGGTTAATTAATTTTGTTGGCTCATTGAGCTTTGTATGGGGATTGGTAAACCTAATGTGGATCTTCTTCGGGGTGAGTGTTAGGTGAGAAATTATGGATAAGTGTACCAAAATTTCACTTTTACTATAGGTGACTAAATAACCTAACAATAAGGAAATTGAAAAATGAACACCAAGAAAAACCTGAAATATTCAACAATTGTCTTCAAATATGCATAAAAATGTTAGTGGAAATCCTTCCAATAAAAAGACAAAAGCTGAAAATGAATATTAAGCACTGCATAGATTGAACCCAATAGAAAAACAAGGCTTTTATTAATCAAAATAATGAAGTGACACCTGAGGAGTCAAACGTAAATGACTTGGGTAAATATCGCCCCCCTCCATGGGAGGGTTCTTTTATGTCCCTTTAGTTGGTAGTGGTTGTTTCTCTCTCTTCTCTATATGCAAATGGGGAATGGAATTATGAATGAGGATATGGGTGGACTCAAGATGGTGAGCTCGAATGTTGTAAGATCAAAATGACGATGATGATATTGATAATGTATAAATGGTGAGGGAAAAACCTCTCTATTTACAATAAAATGCTAGATTAGACTAGATCTAGTCAAATAATAAAATATTTGGTTGACAAGATCAAGATATAATTGTTATGAGTATTTCATTATTTTTTGGAGAGGAAAATATTAAAGAAATGGTCAAAATGTTTATTTAGTTAACTAACTCAAAAAAAATGATTAATTGAGTTAATTGAAAAAAGTGGGTGAAATAATTAATAAATGAAAATGATCTATTAATCATTTCTAGGAGATATGGTCAAAATACGTTAGAAGTAATTTCTAAACAATGAATTAATAATTATTTCACGGGAGAAAGTGTAATGATTAAAGAATAATAAATAAATAATGAATAATTTAATTATCACTGTACAAATGGTAAAAGTGAATGAAAATAAAACTAATTATTTTCACATAAATGGGTAAATATATGAAAATTACATGAAATTAATTAAATAATTTTATGTGTTATTTTCAAGTGGGTAAATTAAATGGAAATAATTTAGGAAAAGTGGTTCACTAAATTATTTCTTATGGTAAAAAGTGAGCTTTAATGTGTAAAACTCGTACTACATTGTGTATATCAATCATCCTAATAGAAATGGCTACATGATCACTTTTTGGGTGATAATAGAATGCCCCCCAATATATGAGTGTTAGGATCATATCACATGACCAAAATACATTGTAGTTTTCCTTTCACTAGACAATGAAAGCAGATCAATGGAGAGAGAGAGAGAGAGAGAGACATTGCAATGAAGGGAAGAACCACATGTGGAGGAGGCGACACATACTTGTTAAATAAAAGTATCCATATGGTGTGTACATGATCTTAGTGAGCAGGGGAGGTATACCCATACCTGCTGAGACAAATCAGTGTAAAAGACAATGGTGTGCCCAAATATGTGGGTCCGAGAAAAAGAATATATAGTCCATGATGTGTTGGCATCAATGGGCTTGAAAATGATACAATGATATAAAGAGTCACATATACATGTGCCTAGAATACAAAGGCCAGGTCTAATACAATTAATGTTAATGAACTAAGTACATAGGACCAAATGCCCCCAAGTTGATGAGAGGGGTGACATCATAACTAAAGAAGCACTACTATACATGAAAGGACTATGAAGATTTGAATGAGCCAATTGAAGGAGGGGCTCATGTGATGGGATTTGCAATCGGCATAAACCAATCCATTCAAATATATTGAACTACATCTGAGGCTAGATCATGAACTTTTGATGGCTAGGCATGTGGAGGGATACATGAAGGGCCACCAACTCATGAGGTCTGGGAACATCTCACACAAACCTGGTAAATGTTCGAACAATATATTGACGAATTGGACCATTAAATGTATGATTCTTGATCATGTGATAATGAGTAGGAATCGAGCACATGACAAATAACCAATTTGAAGGGAAATATTGATTCCCTTTGCTTGATACAAGCACCCATAATGAAGAAACTGGATCCAAGGTACATTGTCTTCTAGGCCACTCTCCGAGAATAAATGTGTTGAAGTCGACAGGGGAGGGTCCACTAGAGTTGAGGTAATGATGAGTCCCCAACAAAGGTACAAGGATTATAGTGATGTGGCAGACAAAGAGACCGACACTAGAGTGGGGAATGAAAGTGGTAGGATGGGTGGACTTACAATTTCCTTGTCAGAGCATAACATGTGAGATTGACCTAGTAGCAACTAATGTGATTCTAGAGGGGATGGTAAATAACTTAGATAGAGGCTTTTCAAAGATGGATCACGACATGGAGTTCAAATCTCAACAATACAATATAGGTACAACACATGGATAAATGGTACACTATAATAAGACTTAATGGGGTTTTGAAAAGACTCCATGGGACATAATGATGTGATCCAAAAATTTAAAAAGGTATTATAGACTTTATGTGAAGTTTGCTTATGTTACTTAGTGCAACAGATCAAAAAGATTACGAATAACATAAACACAAAAGCAAATTGAAACATAAACATACGCATCAACACAATGACAATTTGATAATGGAGTTCACCATAATTCTTGGCTACCTCTCGGGGTCCTTAATTTCCAGTGCGACCTCTTTATTAGCCTTCAAAATGATTTTACAGACATGAGCTCAAAAATAGAGAGGCAAATGAGAAAAAGGATCTCACCATTGCATTCAGCTCGAAATTTTGATTCAAATGAGTATAAACTTGCTCGTATCTAGCCTTTGTGCCCTCCAAACCCCCTAGAATGTGCAAACCTCTACCTTCTACAAAACCACTTTCTGCTCACAAAACTCGCCCTCTGTGTTGTGTAAACCAACTTGGTCCGCCCACCCTGGATTTGGCAGGTTGGGATCTGCAACAGGTTAAAAGGATTTTGGTTCAGCTCTGTTTCAAGTCCAAACGTATGGGCATATTAGTTAGCCTGAAGGTGTAAAGGTGTGGTATATATTACAATGTTGGAGGTCGGCGGGTCGAAACCCCCGCCCAACACTCTAGCGTTTTGATATGGATTGATATACATATATAATAACATATATCTACATTAAACTTTGGGTGACATGTATCTCCACGCTCTGTTGACTTATACATTGCATATATGGTAATATATACCATATATGGTTGTCTATTTTGGTGGATGTGGGATAATTTTGTAACCAAATAAAGGGTCCAGCGACCGTGGGGTTGACCTCGGTCGTCAACCCTTTTTTTCCGGCACCTTCAATCCCGCAAAAATAAATATAAACTCAATAAATCCATTAACAAGCACTTATCAGAAGGGAGAGGAACCAAGCAAGGAACCAAGCGCAAGACTGAAGTTGGTGTCCTTTGTTCCCTTCTTATCTACTTCTCATAAAAGAAAGCAAAATTAGTTTTAGTTTGTTTGTTTCTAAGACATCTACCAGTCTTAGTGGGACTAGCAGCTCCGAGTGGACACTAGATTTCTCGATAACAGGGGGGACACTTCAAACTGTGAAATTTAAGATATTTGCGTAGATATAATGAAGTACCTTGGGTAAATTTTCAAAATAATATTTGAAGAAGTGGACAAGTGGCATGCATCACAAGTTTTCTCTTGGGAATAGGCCAAAAATCAACAAGTTTTGGGGAAGCTACCACAACTTTCACTTGGCATATCAAATTTTGGTAAGATTTGTGGAACTAAAGATAAGATGTATAATAGTATTAGAGGCCAAAAATTTAGATTAAAAAGGGCTTAAGTCTCATAGGTATATCAATAAAAATGTCATCCTTTCTCCAAATTAACTTTTTAAAGTTATGCAACTTAAAAGTGGCATTACTTTTGATTAGAAGATCCAATTTTTTTGTGGTTGAAAGTTGTGATAAATAGAATTACTATTACTATGCCTCCAAAGAAATCTATTATATTAATTAAACCTTTTGAAGGCTCATCTAGGAATAATGAAGAAGGTGAATACATGGAATTTAGGTTCTCCCAATTAGAGAAGAAAGTTAAATAAATGAATGGTAGTTTGTTGAAAAAGGTGGATTTATTAAGTTCTCAAGAAAACCTTAAAATAGAAATGATGGATCAAATGGAAAAGAAGATGGATGATATTGAAAATAAGATGAAGGAAAACAAAGAAGAAATATAGAAGTCCGTGAATACCATGGAAAAGCTTCTCTTCAAGGGGATTCCTAAAATGGATATTGAGATCCAAGGAAATCATCAAAATGTGGACAACAATTGTGTTGGAAATCAATAATCTATGGGGAGAATTTTATCACAATTGGAGAGCACAAGTATCGAATCACATAACCATGATCACAATATTTTACTCCATGATCAACATCATCAAGGCTTCAAGTAAGCATTAAGGATCTACCACATTTCGAAGATCAATATGAGGAATTTTGAAATGATCCGATAACATGGATGTTCCAAATGGAGAAAACTTTTGAACTACACTAAGTGGTAGCCTTACAAATGTTAAAGGCCATGTTTTTAAAATAAGATCAACATGTATGATATCAATGGCTTTGTGAAATAAAAAATGATTCTATTATAGCTTGGTACATTTTTATGGATGGATTGATAGCACATTATGGGGATATTAAGATTAATACATTCTTTATTCCATTGGTAAATTTTCAACAAAAAAATTCGGCTATAAAGTGCATTCAACAATTCCAAAAGTTGAGCATTACGGTACATAATATTCTAGAGGATAATTTGTTAGACCTCTTTATAAGAACTTTAAAAAGAATCATAGAACATGAGGTGTGTTTCTTTGAACCTAAATCCATAGAGCATGCTCTCAGTCTAGCAAGAGAAAATGAAAGTAAAATATTTGGCTACTAGAAAATTGGTCAATAATAACTATAAATAACACCATGCTCCCTCTCCTAAATTGACAAGTTTGACACTTCAACAAATGGATGAAATAATAGAAAAGGAACTTTATTTTAATTGTGAAAACAAGTACAGTAAAGAGCCTAACGTGGTGAGAAGAAATTATTACACATAAATTGTGGAAATCAAGAAGATCAAGAAGTTGAACCATCACAATATCTAGAGCTAGAAGAGACTACAACAGTGTCTTGTCATACATTGGTCGCCATAAATACTCCACAATCCCTCATGATAGAAGGATATATAAGAAAGAAAGAGGTAATAGTGTTGATTAATTTAGGTAGTAAGCCTAACTTCATTAATTACAAATTGGAAAAACCTATTAACGACTTTGTATATCGACCACTACAATTTCAAGTAATGATTATAGATGGGGGTACTATAAATTGTTCATAGAAGTGCCATATTATTAATTTGAATATCAACAAGTATTTATTGGATAGTCCAATGATAGCAATCTAGGTGAGTGTGATGTTGTTGTATTATGTGTTGGAAACTGAGATAATACTTAGGGGGGGGGTGAATCAATATTGTGGCCAATTTCAACAATTATTATGAATTTATAATTTTAATTTACTTAGCAACATTTCATGTAAGCAACATCATAAAAAAACACATGAATCACACAACAACATAATAATCAACATACACATATACAACACATAAAGACACCATATGTAAATGAAAACCCATGAAGGGAGAAAACCACCAATCTTCTTTTTGGTTATTTTGTCAAATGCAAGCTCCAACTTGTGATTACATTATGTTTATTGGCACCAACTAGTAGGAGGAAACCACTTCCTGATTTAAAAGCACCCACTTGTAGGAGGCACCAACCCCCAATTTTTTTACAAGAATTGACCTGTAGGGAGCACCAACTCCTTTGTTTTCAACTAACCACTTGCAGGAGGGACCAACTCCCAAGTTTTTTCTCAAGCACCAACCTGAAGGAAGAACCAACTCCTTGATGTGCAAGCACCAACTTACACAACCTTACATATCCCTTTTTCATCCATTTTTAAACTTAGATCCATATGTGTTATGTTTATTTAAACTTCATTTTCATCATTGTTGTTATCCCTACCACAAATCTTACTCAACCAAATATCTCACAACACAATCAACATACTCAAACTTTGTATTTGCTTTGCAATTCTCCTCACACTCATATATGATTACAACTTTTGCAGATCTACTTCACCGATTCTCCTCTGTAATCCCATATCTAACCGCAACACCCAAATCTACTTCAAACCAATCTATAGAAACTCTTCTACAAACTCAAACCTGATACTAGCACTCAAATATCCTCCTTTTACTTGCTAGTAGCATCTCAAATCTTAGATCTTCATATAGATCTAATCTATAATTTTTTTTTACTTAACCTTCTTTATAACCCTTTAGACTCTCTTTTTCCTCATCATTTTCTCGTGTTCGACAACAACAGTCGACTATTCATCTTATTCATCTTCTATCAATCTCATCCCATTCACTAACTCAACGTATTAAAATCTTGACCTTCTTAATCATTATTCAATCGCACTTGACCTCTATCAATCTAACCCTTCATCAGTTATTCATTGGAAACAACACTTCTTATTTTATTTCAGCGCTCTCTCAACCTTTGTTCTTCAATAGGAATCTAGTGATTTCCATCAATCATCACACCTTTTATAGGCTCTATATGCCAATACCATGATCATCAAACTATGATTTTACCCTTGATTATCTCATTGTTAGATAATATCTATGAAATAAGTCAATTCAGTCATTCGTAGGTGGTTCATTCTTAATAGTCTCTTAAAAAAATTCGGTGCTCAAAACACCAAATTTCAATAACATGGTGCCGCAACCTTCAACCTTCTTTCACATGAGACTGCAAGCTCAAAAAAAAGATTTAATCATGAGAGGGTAGAAAATCTCCTCAACTATTAACGATCTTCCCATATAACCCTAAGTTGGGACTAGTGACTTAAGCATGAAATGTGATTAGATTCAACATAGTTTTGATCTATCGCTCCCTTAATCTTCATCACTTTTACCCATGTGACCAAACTGAGAACCAAAGTCTTAACTCGAAAGGTGCCTAGCCCTATAATCTGGTGTCCAGGTGTTTTTTTCTCTCACACTTACGTAGAATGCAAAAACGCTTGGATGCACCTTTCATTTAGAAAAACTTACAAACATGATCCCCTAGTGAAAATATCATGGATTTTCCATCATCTATTGACATCATCATTAACACATGGCAGTATCTATGTGGTGCCACATGTCACTCAGATTCATCCCACTTAACCACCCAATAAGACCATTTCCACTTGCCACACATCACGTCACCATTGTGCCACATCATTTCTCAATTGCCACATGTTTCCTCATCATTGGGGCACATTGTCGCTGGGCCAAATCACTGCACATGTCTTTGGTATGAAAAGGGGTCCAAAATTCTAAAAAAAATCATGGTTTTTCTTCGTTATTTGAAAAGACCCAGAGCATTGAATTTTACATTACTCTTGATACTTCTCGTGCTAGAAAATCTTTTGTGTATCACATTTTTTTCTCATGCCACACTTTATCACCAACACTCTCCAGCCAAATCTCTAAGGCATGACATGAAATCAACCATCAATCAATGGAAAAATTTCCATATCTTGGAGTTAGCCAATTGTGCCTATGCCATTTGATCTTTGTAAAACTTTCTCAGCTTACAATTTTGTGACAGGATGTGAAATGTCATATATGTTAACAGAGTTATTTCCATCCCATGCATTTTATTAATAGAACCATTGTGCCATCTCCCATCTCACAAAGTCTTCTCAAAGCATTAGACTTAGTCCTCCACAACACGATGTGAAAAACTTTATCATTTGACATAAATATTTTTATCTCATGGATTTTGTCTTACCACACCATCACGCCTTTCCTCTATTGACTATCACCTCTTAAACTTGAATCTTCGGTAGTGTGATGATGTGTCTCAAATGTTGAGTTGCCTTTCCAGCTATCGTACCTCATCATCTCCATGCCATGTGTAACCTTATGAGTGGCGTCATTTGTTACCCGGGAACAGGCCACTTTGGCACCCAAACACACCAAATTTGCATGCCACATCAACACCATGCTGACTTTTCATGCCAAATGGATTCCACATCATTATTATAATCCAATCATCTTTCACCACCTGTCACTATGCCACTTCATCTTGTATGAAGGAAAGGTTTGAGATCTAGTTATTTTGTAGCATTTTACTTTGTTATTTTTTAATGTACCAGAAATTGAAACTTGTAGCAACAAATTGTTTCTCTCTCCTAGGCCTCTCTTAACTATGCCAATGCACCCATCACCAAAACTTAGCAAATGCTTGAATTAATTCTGGGACGACATAACATCCTTCAATTAATAAGAGATTTCTTGTCCCGTGAAATCTGTTAACATTGGCTCTAATATAGTGTCTCCATAGACTTCTCTAGCCAAAACCTTAGCAATGTGACATAAAATCATAAGTTAGATAACAGGGAAAAACTTGTCCCCACACCTTTTTTCAGCTTGTGAAATCATGTAGCTTTGGAACCTTGCCAAAATTTGAACTGATATAACTCATAATCCCTTTGGAGTTTTTCTAAGTGCCATATACCATTGGAAAGGTCTCTGAGAGGACTATCCAACTATACAATTTGGAAGAGAACTTAAGCTAATATGTTGCATACAAAATTATTTCAAATACAAACCCTCATTTAAATAGTATACAAACACTACAAGACTCAAAAACACATCATCAGTAACTACTAATATCAATGACAACCATTTTTCATCCTAATCAATAATCTCCAGTAAGCTCCCCTTAAACTTGACACTTCTTGACATCATTGACTACTCCTTTGAAAACAATGACAACACTTTTCTCAACAATATCCCCCTTCGGCATTGATGGAAACACCACCAAATATTGCAATGCTACCAAACATTGTTGGTTATTAATGGAAATACTTATTGGAAACACTCCTCCTAGCATCCTACTAATGTGCGGTCATTCTCCAATATCTGTCTATATGAAATTTTCCAAAGTTTGTTTATTCCCCCCCTTTAACATTAATGGAAAAGGGCTTGGATACTCTCTTCCTAACATTTTCCTTTTAAAGACATATTCCCTAGGATTGGTTTCTCATTTCTCCATAGTTGTTGTAAACTCATGACCCCCTTTGCTTGTGAGAATCCAATGACTAATCACTTTTCAATTGCCAATTCATCTCCACACCTTTAATCATATTGTAAATGCCTCTACTGTTTTTGTGGTTGCTTATGTGATTTTTCAAACTCCCCCACTTTACTTACTATCACTTCCATTTCTTCAAGGGAACTATCTCCATTGTCTCCATTGTTTTGGCTCTTCCCCCATTGAAGTTTCACTCCCCAAGGTTATGGCTCTGGCGCATGGATTTGGAAGCTAATGACTAACTAATATTTGCCTTTGATCATCCTCCCCTTAAAATAGTTTCTTAGCATACATGAGGTTGCTACTACTGAAAAACGAGATATCAATTGATAGCATGATACCAATTGATCAAAAAATAACATGCAAAGTTATACATTTTCTCCCCATAAACACTTTACACTTTTGAGATAGACATCTATGAATTGTTTACTTAAACTCGTGATTGCTAAGATTAATCACATCTGCTACTTAAATGAAATAAGGGTAAATCATATAAGATGTGTATACCTTTCATTTTAGACATTGCTTGACATTCAACTCTTCCTCAAACCAATGGATGGAGTATGTTACTGTTGTTTGTGTATCTCCTCCTATGCTTATGCATTATTCTTCTTTCTTAGGTATTTTTACATTGACACTACTTGATATTTTCCTTTTTCAGTTTTTATTCTGAGTTGCCAATAGATGGTCCACTTAAATACAGTCAAGGAGCCCAGACATTGAATCAACTCTTTGATTGGTTATACTGGTGGTTTCATATTGCTTGAATTAAGCAGGTGGATTTTCAAATATTAGAATAGGGTTATTGGTACATAAATAAGCTTGTTGGGCAAGCATTTCCTTCAGCTTTAGGAAATATTTTACAGTTGTCAGTTTTAGTTTGTACAGCAGTTTGATATCATATTGCAGCAGCAGTAGTTGGTTTTCAGTTGGTTTGCAATTTGTTTTTCAGTTTGGTGAAGTGGGTTTGAATGTAGTTTTCAAATTGGGATCAGCCCAATGGCCACGCAACTAGTCTGTCGATTCTTTGTTGCACCACAGGGGCGCAACATCCCCGTTGGAGCCATTGTTATCTGTGATATCCCTTATAAATAATTCTTAGTTCAATTAGTTATTTGAGATAAGGTTTTTCACCACTTCTCTTTGCATCTATCTGTTGTTTTTCTTAAAGAGGTTGTTGTGCTTACATTTGGAGATTAAATGAGGAAGGACAGGTCCAATTTAAATTGTTTTGGAGAAATTCCCATGTTCTCTAAAACCCATTTCTTTCACAAATCTCATTTCATCCTTTTTTTAAACTCCAGCCATTTCCATTTCAATATTCAACTCTAGTCGTAACCCATTTTTAAACTCTAACCGCATCCCATTTTTTAACACTAAGAAATCATGATGCAATCCTTTTTAAAGGGTTGGAACCCACAATTTTATCTCTATCGGCCCATTTTCCTTTTTGTGATACATATCCTTTTGTCTCCCTTTTTCTTTTGCGATTGCGATATCGCATATTGCAAAGTTCCTCGCCAATTGCCCTATCCAAGTCTCATTACCACTCTGCATGCCGATTGTAATAAAGATTTTCTTGCCAATTGCGATAAAGACTTTCTCGCTGATTGCAATAAAGTCCTCCCTGCCAATCACGATAATTCCTCTCCCCGCCGATTGCAATATCGCAATCAAGGATCTCGCAAATAAAAAGTTTCTCCTCCACCGATATTGCAAGTTCTGTCTGCCAATTGAGATATCGTAAATCCCTTCCAAACACTAACCGCATCCCATTTTTTAACACTAATAAATCATGCTGCAATCCTTTTTAAAGGGTTGGGACTCGCAAAATATATATCTATCGGCCCATTTTCCTTTTTGTGATACATATCCTTTTGTCTCCCTTTTTCTTTTGTGATTGCGATATCGCATATCGCAAAGTTCCCCGTCGATTTCCATATCCAAGTCTCGTTACCACTCCGCATGCCGATTGCGATAAAGACTTTCTTGCCGATTGCGATAAATACTTTCTCGCCGATTGCAATAAAGTCCTCCCCGCCAATCACGATAATTCCTCTCCTTGCCGATTACGATATCGCAATCGAGGATCTCGCAAATAAAAAAAAAAATTCCTACACTAATATTGCAAGTTCCATCTGCCAATTGCGATATCGTAAATCCATTCCGACTTGTGATTGCGATGTGCAAGAACCCTCCTGGATGCGATATTTTATGTGATACATTCTATAAATCGTCACGTCCGGAACATCGGAAAATCACTATAAACTAGCATTAAAGCCCCTTTTCCCTTTCTGATGATTGCGCCGAGAGGCGCTCTACAATATGGGGGTAGATATGATCTCACATAAACGTGTAAACGTAAATGTAAACATAAAAGTAAATGTAAATGTAAACATTTAACATGTAATGTTTAACATTTAACATTTTTAATCTAATGTCGGCCCTATTTAGAAATCAATCTAATTATTATTACGTATAAATACAATATAAATTTAAAATCAATCTAATTATTATTATTTATAAACACAATATAAATTTAAAATATAAAGAGGTTGATGAACACTAAAAAAATAGGTAGATAAATAAATAAAAATCTAGATAAACTGGAGGTATGGTAAATAAATAAAACCTCATAATTCCCTTTATATTTATGAACACTCAAAAATGAGGTTTTATTTAAGTGAAGCCTATAGGCCAAATTATTATTAATACCATGCAAAAAAACATTATTCACCCTAATATTAATATTAATAAAAATAAAGATGGCACATGGTATTGACCCATGGTATTTATGTGGAATGTAGCTTATTTAAAGGGGCGAATTAAACCAGCATATATCCATCTTTACTCTGGATCTTGATATGCAAACTAGAATAGAGTGAAAAAAGATTTGATCTCTCTTGACGCTTGGTAGATCCAGAGTAAAGATGGATCTATGTTGGTGATATGCGAAGTTCCCTTCTGAATGCGATAATTTATGTGACATGTTCTATTAAAGTTTTGCATTCAGACAGTCAGTAAACACTATGAAACATGGCAAAAATCCATCTCCTGTATTGCAATTGCAATATCAGCTGGACCAAATCAACAAACATTAAAACGTCTATTTCGCTTTCGCTCGGTGGGACAGCAAGGGTATTTTTCGGCGTATATCCAACAGCACGGTCATCAAACAAAATGCAGAGAAAAGAGGACAGCAAGACACAGATGACAGCGAGACACTTTCAGCATGTTTTAATTAGCAAACAGCACAATAGGATTTGAAGGGCCAGATGTTCTGAATTTCCATGAATACATTCCCAACAATTCAAGCAATTTTCCTAAATTATTGCAACAGTTAGATAGGTTTTGTTTAGGTGATTCATATTTTCCTTCAAACTCTATTAAAACATAAAATCCCTATGAAGGCTCAATGTTTTATTAATAAACTAGGATTAGATCTCTTAGTTGTTGATCGAATCTATCCTAGGTGGCAGATTTTGTAAAGAAGATCTCACTCTATATATGGGTGGTTTCTTGACTTTGAAAAGAGGGGGATCGATGATGTGAGAATACCACATTTTGTAGATTTTTCAGTTAATAAAAATATAGTTTGTATCAATACTCTGTTTTAACTTGAGATTCATTTTTGGTTTCAATTCCATCCTATCATGCTCCTATGTTGTTATCAGTTTTCATAGCTTATTTGATTACTTGAAATTCAATGTTATATTGCTCTAACTTCCTTCAATTTTGTTGTGATTACTATAAATGTCCATATTCACATTAGTAAATCAAAAAATGCCTCAGCTTTCACAAAACAATGTTGTTTGTAATTGATTTTCTTTAATTGACTCCATGCCTAATGATGGTTGTCCTCACATTCTTTCACCTACAAAATCACACGAAACACAGTTAGCCACCTGTAATTTTGAGCTTATCATAGTCAAATTATTAAGTATATTGAGGGAGTCCTCTCAGATTGGAAGGGCTAACTTCTAGTCAAAAGTTGGTTTGAAATAGTTAAACTATGTTGAAAGTTGACATAGCCCAACCCTTTCCAGCCCAAAGATAACATATAGTTCATGAGATTCTTCTAGGCATGATAACTATTTGTGAGGTGCTTTTCAATTTTTATTCTTATTTCAATCTTCACTTATTATTATTAGAGTGTGCCTTCATTAATTCATCAAATAGCTATCAAAACAAAGAGACAAGAACACACGATGTTGGCTTTCTACCAAGGCCAAAACCTCTCCCTCTTAGAGAGGAAAACCCACACATAATTCTTCATATAGAGATTCTAGTTGACGAATACCAAGACCATGACCCTTGACCTATGATGCCAATCCAAGACCGAGACACCAATCTTCTCTTTTGTCACTATTGAGTTCTTTATCATCATTGTTGCTTCACTGAGGAAATCATTGTTGCACACCATTGTTGCCCCTTCGTTGATATCCTTGTTTCTTCTTTCCTGAGACTGAGATCATGATTGAGTTCAGTATGTCGAGAAATAATTATTGTGTGATCATCGAGCTTCTTCTTGTCACATTGAGATCATTGTAATCCTTCGTGTCAAGATATTGACTCCATTCAATATGTCGAGACAGTGATATCATTATTATGATATCAGATTACCATGATTATGTTGAGGCTGTGTGTTCTACTATGTGATCTTAGATCATCTTCATTACCGAAATCATGACTGTCTTCTTCTTGTGCTAAGACCTTGTGATTGCGTTCTCCTTGCACCGAGAGATTTATTATCATATTTAAGTTGAGACTGATATCACCGAGAAGGTTACATTGTCCACTGAGATATCTGATATTTTGTACTTACTGTATCATCCAAAAATTTCAGAGAGAATCTAAATTTTCATGTACTTTTACGCTGACCTTAACTGGGTATATATAGTGGTTAGTCCTCCATAATTAATTGGCGTGTCAGTGAACCATTGTGTCTTCTATTTGAGCCGACATGACTGTGTTTTAATTCGATTTCCAAGCCGACATGACAAAGAGGATGGTGCTTGTTATTTGGAATCCTACTTGACGTTGTTCAAGACTCAAATATTTTTCTCATGCTCAAGAAGAGCTCTTTACACATTTCTTTGACTCTTTGACTTTCCTAGACCTATGGAATGAGCAAGAAACTCATTCTTATAATTTACACAAATAATATTTCTTTTTCTTGACAAGTACAAAGATCAAATTACATTTGTAAATACCGAACCTAGTTACACTTTCTTCAACAATTATTGTTGGCACAATTTCCCTCATACCTTAGACACCTACAATCTTAACAAAGGTTTCATCCTAACTAAATAAAGTATACATCTTTGTATTGGAGATCAAGTGCAAGTATCCTTTTGTAGGAAACTAGAACTTCATGTGTAGTATCATTCGATACATATATCACTTTTAAATAACTATCACAATTCCATTTTCTAGCCTAAGTAAGCTCGACACCAACAATATTGAATTCCAAGTGAGATCCTTCACTTCTCTTAGTATTGCCCAATATCGGGGTTCCTAGATCATTAAATGAATCTTCGATAAATTAACCCCAAATTATTAATTTACTTTCATTTGCTAATTTTTTTATAAAAATATGACATGAAACCTAAATGATATACTCTATAATCTACATCCCTAATTTATTTTAATAAAGACTTGAAGATGTAATTAACCTAGTTGGTCTCCCCCTCCTTTTTTATTTTATCTTTCTTCACCCAAGAGTTTCTCAAAATTTCCATACGTTTGAGTGGAAAATCCATTCTCTTTTCCCATATTTAATAGTGTGTGCGTTATAGGATGTTCACTAATTCCCTCCTCACGCCATGTATGGTAACACATATATTTGTTTGCTACCTTTTGGAAACTTCATTGAAGATTTCCTAAATGAAGGCTCCCTCTTTCCTCCTCTCTTTTTACCTAATCCCACAACTTCACCATAAATGGGGTTATATCTCTTTGTCTCCAATGGAAAGAAAACATCCTTCCTCTTCAACCTTTTATCTAATTATTTTATGAATTCATCCTCCCTTCTATCCTTTATCCCTCCATAATTAATGTTTTCTAGGCTAACATGATTAATATGTTGGACTCTATATCCACTCATGAGTCTCCTTTCCATCCCCATTGTCCGGCACACAATCTCAATTCCAAACATGATTTTCATCAATTCCTCAATGGTTACCAAGGCTACTACATGTGGTCTCTCATCCCTCTTTAGTGAGGTGATTCACATTCCCTCTATTTAGGAAGAAAGTGGAGAATCCCCTCATGAATCAAAACAAGAAAAGAGTTCTTATTATATTCTTGAATATCAATACCTCTTAGTCAAGCCTCTCCTACCTCCTTCAATGGAACATCTTGCATCAGACCATCTTCCCCTCCACATCCCCAACCATTGTCCCACCCTCTACCTAAGGTCCAAATTTGTTATGGATATTTCCCTCAAAGGTTCACTTGTCTTTGGAGCATCCAAATATTAGCATTTTTGTGATGGTTCAACAAACCTTACCTCAAAGTTCAATCCAAACAAGCCAAGTAATCAACACCAAAACTCTTCAAACTTTGGGAAAGGAAATATCAACGTCCTTCATCAACCTTTGATATGATTCCCTCCTCGAACAAGTGTTCATGTAACAATTCCCTCAAACATTAGCCAAACTTCAGCCAAGGAAATATCAATTTCGTCAACCCTTGATATGATTCCCACCTCAAACAGGTGTTCATGTAACAATTCCCTCAAACCTTAGCAAAATGTTCATGAAAACCACATCACAACACGTTAACCAATTACATGTCCCAAGATACCATCCAAGACAAGCATGTCTTCCAATAATTATCTAATGAAAAGCATACATTCCAAATTTCTCCCTACCATAAGGACAATCATACATTCCAAATTTCTCCCTACCATGAGGACAATCATACATTCCAATTTCAATAGCCTAGACAATTTTTATTTCTAGAGACGGCACCTCCTTAATCCTATTACCCCTAATCATTCAAACAATTATATATGTCAACAATATCACAATTCCTATCTACCAGCAAAGATCCATCATAATTGTGGATCTAGCAAGCACTGAGAAGGATCAAATCTCTTAAATTGCAAACCTCTTTTAGAGTGAAAAGAGATTTGATCCCTCTCAGAATTTGGTAGATCCAAAGTTAAGATGGATCTAACCCGGCTTAATTATTAATTTTTATTAAAGATATTATTTATATGTTTACATTTTTAATTAAAATCATGTAATTTTTTAATATAAATATTATATTATGGATCTAGCTATTAATTTTTAATTTTCTAATTTTTTATTTGATTAATAATTTAAAAAATCCATAGGTATACAATGTGCCTATATTGTACCTACAATGAATACATGATCAAAGCTTACTTGCAATCTTTAACCAATAGTGAACACATGAACACAACTAACCGACAACGAACACACGTGATCACAACATACTTGGAATCCTTAACTTCACAACACTCTTTAACTTATAGCTATATAGAGTGCTTACCATCATGTTGCCAGCATGTCCATGGAATATTATATTATTTTTATTTAATAGGGAAGATGAAAATAAGCCCATCAATTATTCAGTATTGTACATTGCTAGATTGTTTACTTTATGGCATAGACCTTGAGTGAATATTGATTAGTGTTATTATTTTCCCTCACATTGACTAACACCATAAACAAACTGAAGTTTTTTGTTATTGTGTAAAATTTGAAATATTTTTTAAATCCTGATACATCGTGTCCGCAGCTGAAACATAATAATAGGTTTTAAACCCAAAAAAAAAATTAGTTGATTTCGATCAAAATTTCTAAAACCTAGAATAATAAGAGTATTTGTCAAAAAGTACATTTTGAATTCCAGGTTCATTTTGTAAGTGCTTGATTGTTGATTTCTTCATCCCAAACATTCTTAGACAGCCTACATTTAGTTGGGTTTTAGTGAAAAATCCATTTTGGCTATGGAAGTTGATGGGTCTATGAGTAACACGAGGATCCCTTGAGCTAGGTTGGAATCGCTTGAATTCTGATATCATGGAGGTTGTGTTGTCTCAACTTCTTGTCAGCTCCATAGTGAGGTCGTGTATCAATTGTAAGCATTGGTATTTTCTTTGTAACGTTTAGAATTTGCACTTGGTTTTTGCCCCAACTAAATCTTTCTCTTAAAAAAAAACATTATAATTTTATGCTTTTAAATAGGCTACATTAGAGAATAATACCATGGTAAAAACCATGGGTTAATAATTTCATGAGAAAAACCGTGAGTTGTCAAAATCTAGAGAGCACCTCTAGCACAATTATTTTATTTTATTTTATTTTGTTTAAAAAAAAATATTGTATTCTTATTTTTATTTTTATTTTTATGTTTATGTAATTTAACCAAGTAAAAAATTTTACAGGACAAGACATTACAACATCTCTTCCATACTGTGCTAGAGAGCGCCTCTCAACGCAATCACATTTCAAGGGGGTGGAACCCAAACATGAGTTTGAACAACCCTCCCTTTGTTAGCTCAAGGTATTTTCCTTCATAAAGTACAAGAAGTGGTGGTGAGGCATTGTCTCTTAGCAACATCATCCCTTAGAAGTGTACCCTAGTCAGAACACAAACCTTGGTGATAGAAGGTGCACAATAACAAGGCCTTTTGATTAAATACTTAGATAACCTTTTGCTCCTTAAATTGTATAAACGTTGCTTCCTCCAAATCTGTCAAAACTACCTAGTTTTGGTGACCTTGTTGGAAAATACCCTCAATGGAACTTGGAGGATTTTCCCATGGTCTTTGAGGTTGGGGCATTAGGGTGCTCATTTTATTTGGTGTGAAAAAATATGAGTATTATTTTAGGGTGTGTGCTTTTATCACCCTACTGATTGTTGCATTTCTATTGGAGACTTGAATCTTAGGTTTCTTAGGTTTTCCTTCTCCCTTATGGATTTGATATAGGGATTTTCACAATGGAGTTTATTTGATATTGTCTTGGTCAATCTTTCTACAATCCATAATCGGAAACATCCTTCAATAATTCCATCATCTCCCTAAACGGTCAATCTATGATATTTTCCTACTAATGAATTAGTTCATCAACACTCAACATTCCTAGATTGAATGGCTCTTGTATGTTCACCAACATCCCCAAAAATACTCTAGATTACATCTTTACCTGGGCCCGAAACCAAGAGAGCAAATCCAAAATATTTTTAAAAGGCCCCAAAATCAACTAAAGGATCCATTAACCCTATATCAAAACCACTCTATTATGAAAATGCCTATATCAAAACCACCAAGGGATCCAAGTCTCCCATAGATATGTAACAAGTGATAGGGTGAAAAAATCACACACCCTAAAATCATCCTTAGATTTTTCACACCAAAGAAAATGAGCAACCCAATGCCCCTACCATAAAGACCAACATGCAGTGCAAGCACCATAAGCAAATACACATAGCAATGAGGATTGCATCAAAATCAAATAATTATTGAAGGAAATTGCTAAACTAATCAACCTCCTAAACCAAAAACAATTGTCACAAAAGAAAATATCAAGTTCATGGTATATAAGGACCCCATGCCTAACCATGACCCACCTACTAAGCCTTCCAAGAAAAATATGAATAAATTCTCCCAAATATGACTTTGATTCTTCTAATGAAGAACAAGAAAAACTACACTTGCTTCCCATAAGAAAAAGGAGAAGGCTCATTATGTCCCCTCTCACATAAACAATCCTTGTCATCCAAAAGACCTTGGGTGATCCAAAGGCCACCCCATATTAGATCAAAACTTTCATTGCTCCCCGCACTAAGTGGGTACATCTTTTGTTAGACCCCTTTCCCAACTCTTCTGACATGGATATTGTCCTTTTGCTTAATTGGATAGGCATTTCTCCATATCATCATATGCCATAACAACCCCTTAATCTAATTGACATCACTGGTGCCCTAAATTCACATTAGAGAGGGGTTTTCCCTTGAAGCCAACAAATAGAATATGATTTTCATCCTCTTTCCTTCCCCTTACAATTTGTTTTGAGCCTTCACATATTCCTTTCTCTCCAACCATTTAGAGGCTCTCCTCTCACATAGCCCAAACATTCCTTATGGATATCCTTAGGGCATGACCTAACCAAAGGTTTGATCGTTTGATTAAGGCCCTCTTTGAGTTCTCCCACAAGCTTTCTCAAGCTCACATTCCCCATTCCTTTGACCTTTTGTATATTCCTTGTACCAAGGACAAGAAGACTAACATAATTAACCTATTCTTTATTGAAATCCACTGCAATGACTTCATGATTAAGCGAGTTATTATTGATCTTAGATCCACTATTTACATCATCGTGACTCATTTTCTTCATGCTCTTGGTGCTACTCACTTTTGTGACTACTCCTTGGACACTCCAAGACTGTGACTAATTTGAAGCTAAGCCCATCTAGGTAATTGAGAACCCTCTATCCTTTCGCATTAAATCATGAGCACCCATTTTTCACTACTCCCAAGAGACTTGCAATACAACATCTTCCTTTATCACCCTTGGTTGGATGTAATGATTATTGTTCCATGCACCTTTACATTGATCTCTATTTCTTCCATGAAGACAATATTATATGATCTCGTTATTTTATCTCACCTTCTCAATGCCACACCCAAAGCCTATTTATTGGTTTCCTCGTCACATTATTTCAACGTTTTTGAGACCTCTTATCTTCTCATTTTGTCTCTAAAGTCCTCTAACCTTGCTTGTCTTTTCTCCTCGAATGTTTAACCACCCTTGCGGAAACCATACATGGTTCCCTTACCCTTATCTTTCCAACACTCGGTATAGGTCTTATGACCACTTTTAGCCTCTTTTCAAGAGCTTGAAACATGGGACTTTTGTGGGCCCAACTTGGGCCTTCCATCATTATTATTGGGTCTCTCCTACCATGGAAAAGCTCTACTCCTTTAACTTCATCCTCATCTCTTCACTAATTACATTTGATCAAAGCGTCTCTTTCTCCTCTACCTCTACTCTTTGCCAACCTCTCCTTATGTTTCTTTTATAAACAATGGATTTCTCATTAAATTGTTATCTTAAGTAGGGTCCAACTCAAGATAATTTCATCATTTTATAGATCAACCATCACATTATTCCTGTTGTTAGGTTCGTATACCAATAGGTTTCATTTTTCATGATTGACTAGAGAAGTACCAAATATGTTCATCCTTTCCATGTTGCAAAGGTTCCATATTTTGAATAATTTCACTATGTGCAGTTGCTTGACTCTTATCATAGCTTGTGATTGGCCAAACAGCTTAATCTTGGCCAAGTTCATGTTTGAATTTGCTTGTCTTAGAATAGAGAAGAAAGGTCTGTCCAAACAGTTCAAGCTTGGCAGATGAGTAGATAGGTAGAGAAACAAAGGAGCCCAACTGCTTAATCTGGGCCCCTAGAAGAGATAAGGGTAGACTTAAATAGAACGGCAGCTAAAAGAAAAGAGAAGAATCAGGGTTTGCTAGTTCAAATGCACCCAATGAAAATGAAGAAAAAATGTTAGGTGTACTAGGTTGGGTAGGCAGTTTTGATGTTGTAGAAGCAGGTTTATGAGCAATTTGGTCCTTTGGAGCAGGTTTCATCTCATGAACATCATAAGGTGCTATCGCAAGGTGGTTACAACACAAATGGAGCATGACTAATTTCCCTCATCATTTTTCCAAGAACACTTACTAACATCCCCCCAAGGACAATGAGATCTGCTCACTGCCCTTAGTCCACTTCATTTCATGGAAAAAACTAAGTGAAACTGTGTTTTCACCTAGGCAAAACAAGCCACATTTCTTGTGTAAAATGTTTTTATTCCATTTTGCCAAGTTTCCCAAACTTCATAACTTAGTATCCTTTCATTCCCCCATGCCTAAGTTTTTCACTCTATAAACTTAACCTTTATTCATACATATCCATCCCACATATTCATATTAACCTCCTAACTCTATTATATAGCTCCTATATAACATTTTCCCTCCCCTTATTGTATAAAATACATGAAAAATCCCTAAAAAGCTAATATCCCCACCCTCGGAAATATAGCCATATATTGGAGTTCTTTAGGAATTATAGGTTCACCTGGAACCTTATAATAACCCCTTGCGCGCATATAAATATCGGGTTTCATTTAAACTTCGGTTATATGAATGACCAATCCGCCAAAGTCAAAAGTTAAAATACATTGAAAACCCCGCAAAAAACATTATAAAGCGCCGAGATATTATGGTGGGTCCCCGTACCGCGACCCCCGTTGTTTCCCATTCGTCGTGGACCGTTGGATCGAGGCTCTCAAATCCGACGGTGCGCAGTTGTATCGCGATGCCCCCAACGCCCGAACTTTATGTTCCGGGAAAATGGCGGTTTCACCGCCGTACAAGGGACACGCGTCGCCCACCCGATTGTATCGCGACCCCCCCCTGCTCAATACCATCGTTGCCCAAAAAGCGGTGCGATAATACCACATACCGACCTCACTTCCCACTGATGACGTCATCCTATGACATCACATCCACGTCAGCTCCATGTCACTGTTGCCACCTCAGCACCAGGTCATCCACCACGTCACCTTCTGTATCCCGCTACACGACAAAAAATCTACGTCATGATGACGTCATCGCAAAAAGCGCCAAAAAGCCCATAAAGTCGGATTTTGTTAAAAAAACCCATGAAAGTGATTGTTTTTACCCATTGTTATTACATTATTTTATGGAACCTGTGCATGCATACTACGACGAAATCGCCACCAAACCTTCAGTTTGTCGCCTCGACCACCATAGCTCGGCGTCCCACTCTGCAAATCATCACCCAATCGGCGAGTAACTCCAGTGCACTGTTAGAACAGGTATTTATCATAATCATGTTAAAAAACCCTCTGAATTTCGATTTTTCTCTGTAGAATTGTCTGGGCAACCCAGAATCTTGTTGAAATTCACCCTGCTACCTGCAAATAAATACACCAGGACCACTCTCTTGACCATTTTTTCATCAAAAAACCTGCACATTGCGTACCTATCTATACAATTCGCCCAGTAAGACAATAAAAACAGGTATTCACCTGATTCTTGCTCCCAAGCCCTTTGTTTTGACTTCCCTCTGCAAAATTGCCCACTGAAACTACTATTTTGCCCAAATTTTACTAAAAAAACCTACCAATTCTATCTCCCTCTACAAATTTATCCCATTAAGTTGAGCTCGAGGTCACTTTGGTCTGTAATTTCCAAAGGAAAGGCCCTGAAACTATTTCTACCCATTCCTTGCTGAAAAAACCCTCCAAGCTTCATTTTCTGCTACAAATTCTACCCAACAAAGTAAAAAAAAAGCACTCCAGTCTGCAAATCCTCTGAAAAAAGCCCCAGGGCCGCTATTTTTCCCACTGCTACTGTAAATACCCACATTCCAAATAAAAACACAAGGAAATTTATAAGATGGAAGCCCCTGCTCCAGTAGCCCTCAATGTGGCCCCTCTCAATGCTCCACATAAGGAACTTGAATGGTTACCCCTAGCTGACAAGGATTTCCAGATTAATGACATAATGGGTAAAAAATCTCATCTCCAGGCCTTCTGTGAGATCAGGAACAGCTACAGAAACAAAGCTGACATCTTTGGAATTTGGGAGTCCAATATGCCCATGTACTACCTCCCTTGTGTCAATGTTTTTCCTGACCTCATTCACCAATGCCATGCCAATTATGAGCCCACTCAAAGGGCAGTGATGTCTCCTTCTGGAGCAGTTCTATTTTATATCACCCCTGAATCTATAAATGAGATGTTGCATTTTAAGCCAACTGGGCCATTGACTCCTCTTTTCTTGGGATTTCTGCTTGACCAAGGTGCCAAATTGCAAAGTTCAAAAATAACCAGAATAGGCAAATTATTTATGAAACCAAATTGTCAACCTCAGGAACCTCCTCCATACCTGGACACATGGTTTAATGAAGCGGGAAAATTTATTATTGACATGATAGCCTACATCCTGGGATTCAAAACCAGTGAGTATGTAGATGAAACCACATTGGTCCTCTTATCCATCTTTACTCCAAGACAGCCCCCTGCTGTCAGGTATGATTATGCCACCTTCATAGTTGATAAGATCCATGAGCAATTCATGAGCATGGATAGAGAAAGAGCGTTTAAATACACATCATACATATATCATTTGTTGCTCTACTATCAGCCAGATAGTTTTCAAGTTCCCCTCAGAAAATTAAATGTCAAAGGAGAGACAAGGTCTGTAATCTTCTGTACCCCAGTCTTCCACCATGTTTACTATTCTCCTTATACTTATTGTGAATTCATTGATCTATTCATATATCCAGCCACCTCTTTACTGATAACAAGTCCTCTAGATAGACTTTCTGGTGAAATGCAGACAATTCTACAGCTCTCCAAGAGCTATAGCATAGGTGATTGGTACTTTTACTAGAATCACACTGTGATCCAGAGATATGGTTGTGAGTTGTGCCCCTACAAATTGCCAAAATATGTGTCAATGTGATTGTTTGTCCTGGAATACTTCAGACAATTTATCCAAGCAGATGTAATCCATTTCTGTGAGGCAAAGAAAAAAGCACAACTCAAAATAAGTAATCGACTGGGCCCTTTCACCTTCAATAAAAGGGAAGCCTGGCAAGAGGTTGATGATATTTTAGGGCACAGACTCAAGCTAAAACAGAGTTTATATTGGGCACCATATGACCCCAATCATTTCATAAGTTATAGGAAAGTGAAAAATAAGCTGCCAGCATATGTTCATTGTACAATCCCTGAAATCCAGCAATATGCTAATCAACAAGAGTGGCTAGAGGGCACATTAGTTGAAGAGATAACTGAAGAAGAGAAATTGGAAAAGGAAATGAAAGAGCTTGAAAAAACACTTGACCTGGACTCTTTTGGACAGGTACCCTTCAAGCTGCCCCAGCGCATTGGAGGTGATACATCTTTTGCTGAAAGCTCACAACAAGCATCACAAAAGGCCAGTTCAGCAGCAGCAAAGGGCAAAGAGGTGATGGATACAGAACAGCAAACAATGGCAGATCAGCCTACCACATCAAAAGAACAAGGTCAAGGGCAAGCTCCCCCAGCTCAAACCAAGGCACCTGAAGCCCCTGTACTACAAACTCCTCAAAATGAGGAAAAGAGCAGAAAGAGAGATAGAGAAGAGGATACCCCTGCCAGTGGACCATTAGAACAGCCGGGAGATAAGAGGTAGAGGTTGAATCCCTATTCTGAGGAGGAATTTTTGGAAGATACCACAAGCAGCATGAGAGATGAGGAAAGGACCAAGCAGCAAACTTCTCCATTACATGGCACATCAACTAACTCATTCCAGCAAGAGCTAGAGAGGCAACATAGCGTGGAAGTTTCATCCACCAGGCCTCAAAGCAAGCAAAGCTCAGATATCAAGAAAAATTTCACTGAAATAAAAGCAAAAAATGATCCAATAAGGATGCAACTTTATAATCACCTAATGAGGACAGCACCTACCAAACAACAAAGGCTGATGGCTGCTTATGATATTCAGGAAAAGAAAATGATCCTCAGCCATTTCAAGCCCAAGACACAGCAACCACAGTCAGTTGTTGATTATATTAGAACCAATCTGGAAGTTTTCTCTAAAGATATCCACCCAATTGACCAGATTGAATTACATAAGCAAAATGGGGAGATGGTGTACTCCACCTTGGCAGACAAGGCATTTCTCGCTCACAAACTGCAAAATTCATTACACAATACCTCTGCCCAATTAGAATTGGAAAAGGCTTCCTCCTTAGCTAAGGACAACAGGATTAAGTCCTTAGAAGAAATTATCATCGAGCTTGGGCATAATCCTAAGGATGCAAAGGGCATCAAAGCACTAATAAAGAAGAAGGAGGAGGACACTGCAGCCCTCAAAAAGCAATTAAAGCTACCAATTACAATGCATCCACAAACTTCAGAAGTTGCACAGCAGAAAGAAGAGGAGGACATGGTAAGTTTACTAATAAGGATGAATGAGAGATTAGCAGAAACAGAGCAGGCCTTGGAGAAATAAATCAAAGAGAAGCAGTGACAGTCGACCTCCCAGCCACCTGAAATAGCTCCAACAGGTACCACTGCTCCCCCCACAGTTACAACAGCAGTCCCTCCTACTATCCCAGCATCAACAGCAGGTACCTCAGCTTCAGCAGCAACAACAGGGCCAGATACCAGCATGGGCATGGAAGAATTAATGAAAGCAGTAAAAGAGCTGGAGGCCCAAATGTCAGAGCTTAAAGAGGCAAAGAAAAATTGGCCAAACTAGCGGTAAGCTATGACAAATCAAAGACAACAATGGCAGAGAAAACCAGAGAGGTAAAGGCCCTGGAGAATAAGGTAAAAGCATTGGAAAAAGATCTCACCCTGCATAAACTTCTAGCAGACATCAAAACAATTTTGTGGACCAAAATTGGCCAGTCTATCACTGACCAATGGCAATCAATTCAAACGATCCATGAACAAATAGAATTGATAGAAAGGGCCCAAGTGGAAATTCAAAGGGCCAGGGCATCATTGGGAAACATGCTTGAGCAGGCCAATAGACTAATCCATTTTTTGAATACTCATACCAGAGAACAGTTAGCAGCTTTGGAGATCAGGGACAGAACAGGCACCATTTTGACAATGAAAAAGGTGCTAACTATGAGAAATTTTATACAGAATTTGGAAAGGAAGTGCCAATAAATGCAAATGGAGATAAATGCACAGAGAAGTTTACAGTCTTGCAGTAGAAGGGTCTATCCAGTTTATTAACCACCAATCAAAGACTATTAACACATGAACAATATGCTCACAGGGTAAACACATATGTTACAAATCAGATCACAGCATCATCAAGCACTTCAGAAGACACAGGACCTCCCTCTGGACAGAGATTATATGACAAATTGGAAAATCTGTTCTATATTGAACATGAAATAAATCATCTTTTTGAAGTCCGGCCCAACTTCTACAGGTATATTGAACCTAATGAAACACTAATAAAAATACAAAGACATCAGTTGCCAACATACCAATGGTGGCAGAGCATGTTGGAAGTTTTACCAAGGTAATTCTGATTTTTCTTTTTATCTACATTTGGTCAAATAACAAAACACGTGGCAAATATAATAAAGATGAGAACAATAGAGGAAGGAGGCCAAGCGGGGACTAGAACGCATTAAAGCGGAATCAAGCATAGATAAAGGGGTCGGGACAGCAACGCAAGAACGCAAAGTAAAGACACAACTACAAGTTGATTTCCTGAGTTGAAAAGCCAAACATATCTTATCAGTTAAAGCAGCCAGCACAGCAACAATTACTCCTGCATTTATTTCTACATTTATTCCCTTGTCAAAGTAGGTGAAGGAAGTTATTGCTTGATATCTTATCCACAAGATATTTTGTAGCTCTCTTTTGTATAAATACCTCCCCAAGAGATGTATTCGGGGTTGGTGATTTTCCTCCCTGGACCACGCTGTAGCTCTGAGATTTTTTAATACAAAAGCTGTTGAAGTTCACTGCTACTGGACCGTCTGAATGTGGATTTGATGTTCTGGGCCTTGCTACAGAATTCTTGTGCCTTTCTATGGATCAATAAGTTATTCTAAATTGTGTTTTATGTTTTCAGTGTTTGCAAATTTCATATATGTTTCATAATCTTAGTAACAGGGAAAAAGAATAGCCCAGAACTTGTTTAAATACACTCTGTGTTCAATCTCTATTGTTATTTATGTTTTCTTCACAATTAGCATAAACAGGAATTCTTAGATGTTCCTGTTTCCACTTATTGTTTCACTTCGAAAATTGCCAAGGAATTCTTTGCTGCTCCTTGATAATATTCATGCACTTTCCCTCTGCCATCATGATGAAGGATTCTTAACTGCCCTTCATCCATTGGCTTACATTCCATCAATTTCTAGATTTTAAAATTATCCCAAAATCGATTATCTTGCTCTGTAGTATTGCCCTTCATCAGAGAAAACACACTCAGCAATTCATCATCATAGACTCCATTTGCCCAATGGAATAAATTGTTTCAGACTAGCATCCCAGCTCTGTTTAAAATCACCATCCAATAAACTTGAAACAAAACCCTGCACATCATAACTAGCATAAAATACTTAACAAACAAAGCTAAATTATAAAGAGAGAACCCTCTCTGGATGCAGTTTGGCTAAAAGTTGCATCTAAAAGATTGGTTAGTGGTTACCTCGGCCGTATTCCTTTTTCTCACAAGTTTTGGGGAACAACCTGAGTGATAACACCTGTAAAGCTTCTACTACATCACATAGACTATAGTTTAGGGTCAATTCCCCTACCGCAACATTCGTGTCTCTCATCTCCACTAATTCATCCTTAGTGTTTCCACCTCTTACTTCTTTAGCCTCCACTAAATCCACACTTGCATTAAGTTTTTTTTCCATTCTCTTCCTTTGCATTCATCCTCCATGCTTTCTTCATAGTTGTGACACTATCCATTTCCGCACATTGTGCAAGATGCTAACTTATGTAATGTAGGTACCTAGATTGTTTCCATGTAGCCTACACCATCATCTCCCACCTATAAGTGCAAGTATTTCCTTACTGCCCTTGCTCTCATATTATTCCTTTTTGTTGTCACAATCATAATCTAATTGTTGTATTCCTTTCGTGATAGCAATATTTATTGCATATATTTTTATGGTCTAGTAGTTATTATTGTTATTAGAATTACACATACTTTATCTTATGTTCTAGAGCTTGTTATTTCATTAACATGGTAATTAAGCTTGCTTATCTCTAATGTCATAATTTAGCTATTATACTACTTGCATGGTAGTTAAATTTATTGCTACTTGCGTGGTAGTTAAATTTATTGCTCATTGTCTATTCTCATAATTTACAAATACATAGGTCTATTGCTTTCATTTACTTATGTAATAGTAAATCTTGTTCTTCCCTATCCTAACAATCTTGCATGTCATGCATGTCATGCACCTAATGTCTCTTATATCTTTATTTTTGCATCATATTTCATGTTTAAGTGTTGGAGCCCATTATTTGCACTAATCATCAAAACATGGTCTCCATGCAAAAGTTGAATGCCCAAATGGAGTTTAACAATGAAGACTACCCCCTCACCATGTCCAAACATTAGCTCTCTCCACACACTAGGAGGCCAACTCACATGTGTCAAAGTGGTATTGGTGCTACCTTTATTTCTACTTTGTCTTCATTCTCCCCTTCCTTGCACCTCATACTGCTCTAATCTCATGAATAAAAATTCTTGCAAAGAGAGCAACATTTAATGTATCAGATTTGCACTTGAGTACAAATGTATACCTACCCACCTAGAGTTACAATGCACAAATCACCCATCTCACTTTCATATGTGACTTTCCAAAGATGATATATCTTTGTATATTATCATTCTATGGTGTACCGCCTTTTATAAGTTCCCCATAGCTTAGCCTATGTGTTTGACCTCTTAGTGATGTGTAATGCTTTAGGTGGGATCTGTGGTCGCCTCTTCTCTCATTATATTTAACCCTTGGGCATTTGTTTGATTCACTTTGACTCCTAAGATACTCATTTAGAATATTTCCCAACTTTATGGATTCAACTGAGAGCACAAAGCCTTTGATTGGATCCATAATCACTTGAGATACCTCGCCACAATTACATGACGACCCAAGTTTGTTTGGGTTATTTACAAAATTAAGAGTCAAAACTCCTTAACCCTTTTTGATCTTTTGGCATGAAGTGTATTGTAGGTTCCTTTTAACCATGTACATGTCAATTGCTCCAAAGAGCAAAGTGCAAAGTAGTGGATAAAATTTTGATTCATTGGCATTGTTGTAATCTCAAATTATGTAAATTATTGTAAAAATAATTCCAGTATGACTATTAAGTCATGTAACAACACCTAGGTAAGCCTATGATGCTTATCAAAGGGTTTCACCCTAAAGATTTTTTTAACCTCCCTAATTATTTGTGTTTTTAGACACGAATAATTAGCAAAGTTTTGCTCCCAAATATAACCCAAAGCTAGGGTGGAATTCATTGATAAGGTCTTAAGTAAGTCCTAGTGTTATCGAGTCTATATATTTATATCATACTAGATCATGTGTCTTGTGTCGCAGAATTTGGTTGAGTTTAAGGGGTTTTCTATTGTAAAATCCCCCTTCTATAAGTCTCTATTGTAATATCTTGATGTAAAAAAGTGTTGTCTAGGAATATTTTTGTTGAATGGTTCTTTATAATTAGAATACAATTACCAAAATATTTTTTGGACCGACTTAGAGGGTGGAAAATTATTTGTAATCCGCTCTTGAGTCTAATGTTTTATTTTCTAACAAAAATAAAAATAAATTAGCCAAAAATTGTCAAAAATAAAATGAGGAAAATTAATTACTCTCCAAGTGGAAAAAATATCAAACCTATAGGCATTATAGTAATATTTTAACACTTAACCTATAACTAAATAAACTATTGAAGATTAATTAGAATATAATTAAATTTCAATAAATTAACTTGATATCAAAAAATATGGATTAACTTCATTTTAACACTTTAACTATAATTAAAAAATTGTTGAAATTTAATTAGAATATAATTAATTTCAAAAAATTGACTTTATATTTTAACACTTTACCTATAATTAAACAAGCTATTGAAATTTAATTAGAATATAATTAAATTTCAATATATTGACTTTATATTAAACAATCTTACTTCAATAAATTGACTTTATATTAAACAATATTAGGATTCATTTTAATAAATACTTTAGAAACAAGCCTAGGCATTATAGTAATATTTAACGCTACCTATAATTAAATAAACTATTGAAATTTAATTAGAATATAATTAAATTAAAAAATGAAAGAAACTAATCTTATTACAAAAAGGTAGGAAGGTAGGAATATAAATAACATCATGAATTATTATAACCATTATGGATATATTAATAAAAATAGGTAACAATTATTCTAATAAATCATTATTATAACAAAGTAAATAATAGAGAAATTTTATAAAAAAATATTTTATTAAGAAGATAATATAAATAATTAAATAAAATAAACAATCTTGAACTAGTCAATTTTACTTTACAACTCACTTGATCATATTTATAACTCATGTTTCTCTTCTTTGTAAATCATTCTTGATGATGAGTCTTGTTTTAGACTCGAAACGTAGACAACATGAACATGAAAATTGTGGAATATCCGAATTCTGAATATCAAAAAAATATTGAGCATATTTTTCAAGAGGAAAATTTAAAGTCAAAAATAATAGGCCTCATTTCCAAGACAAGATGGCCAAGTCAAAAAAATTGTTGGACCAAGGAAGGCTATTTTCTCAGCAAATCAAAATTGTTGGGCCAAACAGTTAACTATTTTGCACAATTAATGACAATTCTATTTTTGAAGATCTTCTAGTGGTCCAGAAGTCAAAATTTGATCCCTTCAACCCATTAAACAAGGAAAATAAAATTCTTTTGGAGATTTGTGCTAGCCTATCAAGGGTTCAAATTTTTTTGCAAGGATCAAGTCATGGATCGAGCTACTAGTCGTTATTTTCCACGTGGAGTGGTTTATCCCTCTCATTTTCTATAGAAGGAAATTTTCTAGCTCCTCATTGTAACTTCAACTGATGATGTACTGAGCTAAGCTCTGCTAAATTTATTTTGATAATAAAACACAAGTCTTTGGGGTTTCAATTCAAAGTGCCTCTCTCTCAGTTATTTATGTTGTGTTGAATGATTTTAATGCTCTAATTGTGTAATATTGAATATTGTTGTTTCAATAGCTAGTGGTTGGATCATCTATTAGCACAGGCTTTTGCTTCAAGTGTTGGGTTCTAGAGAAACATTTTCTACAAACTCGATCTGGCAGGTATCTCTAGATCTTGAGGGTTTGAGGTGTGTATCTAAACCCCTTTTGAAACTAACAATTTATCTTTCAAGGTATGTAGAGATCTTCAAGTAATTCAACCCTTGGTGTTATAGACATATTTGGGCACTGCAACCCCAATCATATATGTCCATAAACCAAAGGTTTCTGAATCCCTAAAAGTGTTGTTTCATACCCTAAAGGAACAATGTCAACTGATTACATCATCTCCCAAAAGTTCTCCACAAAAAACTGCTCAGAACTGGTCAAAACTGGACCATACAGACTGCTCAGTGCAGAGGGTGCGATGCATCTCACCTGCGCAAAAAGTGTGATGCATACTAAAAAGCCCTTCTGTAGGGTGTGATGGGCAAGAGTAGACAGATCGCATAAACAGTTTGCAAGGTGGATGATCATGGAATTTTCCAGAAACTTCTCCTATGACACTTGCCTCTTTGAATTCGCCCAGGGATAAGTAAGAGATCATCAATTTCCAAGTGGAATCAAGAACTATCAGAGAAAAGACACTAATCAAAATCCCAAAAGCTGACTCACCCCCCTGCAATCATCTATATATGGATCCCTCATCCCAGAGATCCAAAGGCTGGAATCTTGTATTTTGTAAGGAAGTGTTGTTGGTTTCCTAGTGGAACATCATAGTGTTGGGTGATCTAAGCTTTTCATGAGGTGAAAAAGGACTTTCATGCTGGGAGGATGACGCTGGGTCAAATCAATGGGTTGTAATCCTCTCTTCTAATCTTTATATCAATAAAGTTATTCAAGTTTTCCTCCACATTATTGTATGTCTAATAATTTATGCGTTTGTGTGGTCAATATATATCTGATCCTATATTGTTTATGATTGTAGATCCTTGAAGTTTGAAGGTATTATGTTGCTTTGACTTTACAGGTACTCTTTGAAGCGGAGTAATCAAGGGAAGAGCGGCAAAGATCCATCAAAAGGGAGAAGGAACAAGCAAGGAACCAAGCGAAAGATTGAGGTTGGTATTCTTTGCTCTTCTCCTATCTACTTCTCGTAAAAGAAAACGAAAGTAACTTTAATCTATTTGTTTCTAAAATAGCTACCTGCCTTAGTGGGACTAGCAGCTCTACATAGACACTAATTTCCCGATAAACACTTTGGCAACCCCCAAGTACATAGACTTTGAGGAGACCTCCACCTTGTTTAGCTTTTCAACTTGATCTAACGATTTGTTTTACAAGGAGTTTGGCCAATACATTAAAATAAAAATATTTGTCTCACTTATTTTCAAAATCTACTTGTGCTACAAAGATTTATATACTAATTAGAGCTTGGAATTTCTTGTAGATATTGTGAATATTTTCTACCAACCCTTGTAATTATTTTCTACTGTGTATATTTATTTGGGGTCTTATGGGGTTTTTATTTTAAATTTCTTGTGGATCTTGGATTTGGCTCTATTTATCTAACTTACAATGCTGAAGATCAAAATTTTCAAGGACAAATTCAAAGTTAAAGGGTTTGAGCCCTCACCTAGTTTAGACGACTAGGATTTGGGCACCTTGTTCTTTTGCAAGAGTTGTCCAACCTAAGGAAGGAGAGTGTTCCCCTTTTGGGGGTGGATCTAGGATATAAAAGCCCTGATCTACAAGACCCATATCCTAGAATATCAACACCTAGTATCCTTGTGGGAGTCGTTAAAACTAGAGGGCCTAATTCACTGCAAAGACCAAGTTTCTCATAAGATTTGACATCTGAAGTATTTTTGTAGGTGGATTCCTTGTGGTTATAATCATTTTTTAGCTTGAATTTAACTATTTTTGCTTATGTAGGAGGACACCAAGAATATTGGAGGCTACGAGCCAAGGCCGCAAGCCTAAGAGCCCTAAAAGCCTTAGTTGCAGCTCTCTTTGGGCTCTTGGAACCTTAGGCAAACCTTTGAGACCTTAAGCCCTAACACAAGGGTTTGGGGGATTTTTTCTTGATCATATTTGATTGACCTCTGATCTAACTAATGTTTGCAGGCTTGATCACAATTGTGGCAAGGGTTTGAATTGGTTTCTCATTGACTATTCGTCATTATAAGTCTCTCATCTCTAAAGGCTTGGTATTTGGTTTTATTTGTTGGCTCACCTTTGGTTTTGCAAGCTCGTATTCATTTGGAAAGGGTATTACAAGGGTTATTTATCTCGTTGCTATCTTCTAGCCCTAGCCGCAAGGCCTAAGGCCATTATCACATTAGGCTACAAGCCTCTAGAGGCTTTCTAGGCTTGCCCGCATACACTTGAAACTCTGATCTATCATTATATTTGGATTTGAAGGCTAGTCATTTGTGTTTGCAAGTGTTTGGAAGGGTGAAAAGCCTCTTTGGTGTCTCAACTTAGCATACTCATTCTTGGAAAAAGGCCTCAAGGGTTCTATCTCTTCTTACACTCACTCTCTTCTTAATTGTCATAAGCATTTCCATATACAAACATAACAATGGCATCAAAATCACTAAGATCTAAGCCTAAATCAAGTCCTAAAAAAGCCTAATAAACTTTAAAAGGTCGTCACACATTATCTTAAGTGCTTGATCAATGGTTTTTAACCATCTCACAAGTGACTTTTGGTATTGTTTCCTTGTTAATCGAGGTTTGATCTAGTAGTAGTAAATTTTGAGGTCTGGTACATCTCCTTGATGATCATTGAATGATAAAAGTACTAATTAGGATCTTGCATTTGTCTTAAGGATAGCTAGCTTGCATTCTAACTCTTGCATCCTTGCACCTTTGCATCATTACATGAATGTCATTTTTGCATTACATCGTTAGTTAATTGCATTAGTTAGTTTCATTCTTAACATTGCATATCATTGTTAGCAATCTCATTACTATATTAATGCTTGTTGCTATTGTGCTTAAAGAAATATTGAAAGTCTATATTGCTTTTAATTGCCTCATAACATAAACATAAGAGAACTATAATAAGAACTCTACTTAACACATTAATGAGCTCTAGTAAGCACCTTGAAGCATTGAGTAATTAATATTGCTAATCTTGTTTCATTGGGATAATCTCCAAGTGTTCTCTAAAGTGCTTCATTTATTGTTATTGTCATCTTGTGATTTCAAATTGATAAGTGATATTTGAAATATCTTGGTTGCAAGTGTTCTAATATTGTCATATTAGAGCATTTTATATATATAATTTCATTAAAGCAATCTAACATCTTTTGCATCTTCATTTTAAGTTAGAAGTGCATGTTAAAATTTACCTCCAAGCATAAGCTTGGTCGTAAGAGAGATAGGACCACCTTCTTCACCCAATTTGAGAAGTCTAGACCCTCATTCGTAGTTAACACAGGTGACCTTGCAATTCTCTTGTGGACAATCCCTTGTAGGAACAGAGGCATCTGGGTCGTTAAAACTCCAAGGGAGGTATAGTTAATGGGGCCTTAGCCTCCTTGTGAACTTATATCTACAACTTGCGTTTGTGACTAACCTCAAAACAATTGCGAGGAAGGATTCACTTGAAATATGCATTTAACTAATATTTACCAACATCTTGCATTTCACAATAGATTAGATCTTGCATTTCATCTAGAATAGATTTTGCATCTTGTAGCAACTATTCATCTAGTAACTTGACATATTAATCTTTGTTGTGCGAGTGATTAATCTTGAGGCACTGGTATATCATTTATATCTTAAGGAATCTAATTTGGTTGTGCTTAATAGTCTTACTTGTCACATAATTTTAGTTCAAGTTGATAGGACATTCAATTGTATCCCCTAAACTTGTTGGTTTCCAACAAATTTCTTATCATTCCATCCATAGGGACTACCCCCTTAGCCTACATTTAAGAGATAGCTTAAACAGAGAAAGAAGGGATCAAAGTAATGGCCCATGCCCTGAGCGACACCGCATTGGGTGTACAATTTGGGCAAAAACAGTTCCTAAATAGGGTATTGCACATATTTCACAATGTGCAAAACAAAAAAGGTCATTTTAGGCCTAAAACCCCACAATGGGTGCTACAAAACTCACAATAATGAATTTACATATGCAATACATTATACAACACGTTACACGAGCCCTCCAACAACCAACTTACACCTACACTTTGAGGCCATTCCTTATTACATCATTTTATTCCTTGTAAAACCTCTTCAAACAACCTCTCAAAGGGGCTCAAGAGCTAGTGTGGTCCCAACAAGTGTGTTCTTTGCAAGGTAAAGAAGGAAACGATGTATCATTTATTTGTCTCTTGCTTATTTGTAACTCAAGTTGGTGTAAAGTCTTGTTATGCCTACTCCATTATGGTCAATGGACCTTCACCTCTTTTGAATCTTGTTTATTGGATTGGATATGAAAGTGTAGTGAGAGGTCTTCTCTGGTGCATACCTTGGCCAAAAAGACCCTGAATTGTCCTCAAGTGATAGACTTCAATTATGGTGAGTTAATTTCTAGTTTATGGGAAAAATCATCTCGAGTTCATGCATAGAGTTGGAGCTAAGGATGAGTTGGGAACTTCTTTCTTTGATTGAGCAAGGATGAGTTACAACTCCAAGTGATGATTAGAGAAAAGAACAAGTTCAACTCAATTAACTAGTCAATCACAACTCAACTTCCAAATTTGCAACTTACCTAGTATAGAGTGGACATAATCTATAAAGGAAGGACAAAAGGCACAAGTTATTTAATTTGCTTTGTGCACAAGGTTGTGAGAAAAAGCAAGCTCATGAGTTAGTGAGAAAGATCTTTGCTTGTTGGGTGTGTATTGAAGAGGCTTCCATTGTGGCAATTTTGTGCTAAGAAATAGGAGTTGTCCTAGGAATTAGGAGGCCCTTTGTGCTAAGAAATAGTCAACTCATGCACAAGGAATTCGAGCCAAGTAGTGGAGACTTGTGCACAAGGAATTCAAGCCAAGCAATGGAGACTTGTGCACAAAGAATTCAAGCCAGGCAGAGAGAAAGGAAGCAAGAGTTGGGTCAACATAATTGCAAGGTGGTACATGTTAGAATAGTAGATAACAAGTGTGTTCTCAATTGAACAATTTACCTTGAAATTGATTCAATTGCTTAATCAATAAAATACCACATCAAAGAAGAGGGTTTTCCCACTTAGGTTTCCTAAGAAAATATTTGTATAATTGTGTGACTTTGTTTTTTATCTTTGTGTCCTAATTCCTCTACTTATAAGTGTTTTGAAATTTTGTGTCTTGGTGAAAGAAAAATTGGTTTCAACTTACAATTGCCTTAATTTCAAATTGTTCATCTAAGTAGTTGCAAAATTTCATGGGAAATCAACATATTATAGATTCCTAAAAAGACCACTGCACATATTTCACAATGTGGAAAACAAAAGGTCATTTTAGGCCTAAAACCCCACAATAGGTGCTACAAAACTCACAATGATGAATCTGCATATATAATACGACATATTACACTAGCCCTTCAACAACCAACTTAGCCACTTACACCTACACTTTGAGGCCATTCCTTATTTATATCATTTAAAACCTCTTCAAACAACCTCTCAAAGGGGTTGAGCTAGTGTGGTCCAAACAGGTGTGTATTTTGCAAGGTTGAGAAAGAAACTTAGTATCAATTATTTGTCTTTTGCTTATTTGTGACTCAAGTTGGCGTAAAGTCTTGTTATGCCTGCTCCATCATGGTCAATGGACTTTCACCTCTTTGGAATCTTGTTTAAGGGATTGGATATGAGATCCCTCTTAGAAACATTTCAAAGATCTCACATGCTATGTTATATGGGGAATTCGGTTGCATCGAAATCAGGTTCTTTTTGGTGAGTAGATTGTAAACATTAGGCTGATAGATCAAAATATCTTCTCATCAACCAGCTCGCTCACTTGCACGTAGCTCCAGCCTTCAATTGCAAGATAGCATTGAGTTTATTTGACAATGCAAGTTAAGGGATGCCAAATAATTGTGGAAATAGGGAAGTTTTATTCATATCTACAAACCATTACTTTCATTTGAAAATGGGAGCAAGCTATGGATCAAGGTCTCATGCTGGATTGGTTTCCCTTTGGCCTCTCCTTGTGTTTCAAAATGAAAGAGGAATCTAACATCTATAAATTGTGGGTAATTCAAAGGTTGTTATTGATTGGTTCAAAGGAGGAAGTCTTCTAAACATATGATCCAGCAGCCATGGCAGAGACAAAATCGTGAGCTACATGCATCCTTGGAAGACATTGAGATTAATCCTATCAAATAGCAAATCTTCTACCAAAAGAGGCTCTTGTTCTCAATGATGAATTTTTGGTTAGTTCAAAATTTCTTGGAGAATCTCTTCCAGAGGCAGTGCAGAAGATATACTGATGTCGTCCATGACGTAATTAAGACTTTGAAAATGAACCTGTTGTAGTAATTTCAAGACTAGCAATGCATAGATCATTTTATGCAGAGTAGCTCAGTTCTGGTTTTTGTTTTTGTTATTTGTATAGACTCAAAACAGTAAACTATGGATCCTGGCTGTAATTCCGGGACAGATTTTGCTCTCATGCCTTCTTTTTTTCTTTTTCTTTTCATTGGGTATAATTCGATTCTTATGAATGGCAATCGTAAGCGTTTTTTCCTGGGAATTAAAAAAACATTAAGCAAGAGATAAGCTGGGAGTAGTACCATTCATATTAATGTGAAGCAGAATCCTAATCAAGGAATATGTTCTAATGGCCAAATAATAAAATAGTTGAGGAATTTTATTTTATTTACATAAAGCAAATGACAAGTTAAAGAGATTATAAAAGCAAAAGACTTGGCCACAAAAGAGGTTGAAAAATGATATTAATGATGGATCAAGAAAACAGAATGCAGATTTACAAAAGTACATGGAGACTCCAGATGAAGGAAAACATAGGGGAATCTTTCAATGAGGGAGACTGTTGAAAATGAAACTCCAACTAAAGAAGCAAAAAAAAACTCAGGAGTATAAATCTTCTAAATCAAATAAGGAGCAAGCATTGTTGATGTACAATTGGCGCTTGAGAACCCATCTAAAGAGGTTTAGACACAAGAATAAAAATATAAGAGAAAAAGAGCACTGTTCCAGAATGTTAATATACAATTAGCCCTTGGAGGACCCATCTAATAATAATACAAGAGAAAAAGAAAAAGGAAAATTGTTCCCACGAGTCTGGTTACTTTTTGGGTTGTTTTTTTTCAAGTCAATGTCAGTCATGCATGGAAATCCTTATGGATATTATTGAGATGTTGTTGAGTACCGTTGAAATGTAACTTCTTGTTTGTAATTAATGAGAAGTTACAAATTATTTTCAGAGAAAAAAGATACAATATGATGAGATGGAAAATTGTTTCAAGTAAAACCATAATGCCTTTATGTATGTAGAGGGAGGGAGACGAGACATTTGATTAGGATAATCAACTTGAAGCCAATATATAAAAAGTTAAAGACAACACAACAAAACCAACAAAGACAAAATCAATAGATTTGAAATTCTACAAATTTTTGAGGCCCTAAAAAGGATGACCAACAAGATTCTTATGTTCAAAAGCTAGAATGCCAATATTATTGGCCTTAGCAACAAACCATTTTAGGAACCTTAGCCCAAAATGCCTTTGGCCACCTTCAAATTAGAAAATGAAGTCTCATCGTTGTTGTCATCAACTCTTGCACAGTTTACTATCAGCACTTTGGGATTAGTACATCAAGAACCACTAACAAAGGGGCAGCTTCTCTCCATGTCTAAATCCTTGTTACTTGCAACTTTGGGCTTAGAACATCAGGAACCACTACAGGGTATCTTCTTTCCGTATTTAAATCTTTGAATTACATACATGTTCTAGCTTTAGGATCTATTCACTTGGTTGACAAGCATGTAAACATGTCTAACTTGCTGTGTATTTGTTAATGCATTTTTCATCTAAGGATCAAACAATGTTGCAAAAAAATTCAAATACCATAAACAGAATCGGCAATAAGCAGACCACCGACCTCCATTAAAGGTTCTGACCAAGTCCTTAATTTAAGGATGGATGGCTAATCTTTTGAGGTGGAGTAAATTACCATTAGTCTTTAATGGTCTTCTGAGATGTAGAGTAAATTATCATTGGACCAATTTGACGTTTAATTATTATATAAAATCATGCAATGAGAGCAGCCAAACATTTGATATATAGACATTCTGTAATAACACTTATTGTCTGTAATAACATGGTTTGTTAATGGATGATGTGTAATGAAATACTTTATGTTATAAAGCTAATGCTTTGAAGTAATTTAAAATGTCATTGTGAATGAGTGACAGTTCCAACCTGCCTGTGCATGGATCCACCCATTTCAATATTAGTAGCCTGCATGGTGCTAAAAGAATACCCAGATGGACTGGGTTTATAAACCTAACTACTCTAATACTGCAGCTACCTCTAAAATCCTAATGGATGGACGTATGAAATTACGCTTTCTGCAAAATAACAAATTCATTGATTTCGAATTTAATTTTATAATTCTACGAAATTGGAGTCGGTCATTTCATGTATTAATCTCTTTTTTTGATAAACCATTTCAAATAAATCCCAACGGATGAAGCATGAAATTACAATTTCCCTTATCTGAGATTTGCTGCAAAATAACATATTCGTTAGTTTTGAATAAAATTCTATAATTCTAGAAAATTAATGGCACTTTCAGAGACACATTTCAAGTATTAGTCTTCTTTGTAAACCAGTAAATCTGCTGCTCCTGAACAGAGTTACATGTTGGTGGAAGATGTTATAATCGTTGTAGAGGTATGCAACGTTACGGTTTATGCATTTCAAAAACAGTGAAAAACATATAAAAGGCTGGCTTTAGGCAGCAATCTGGAATTGCATAAATGGCTATGATGGACTTTACCTTTGGAACTTGAGCTTTCATGGTTATTTTATAAGTGTCCTTACCTTGACCTGTACTCATTTCCCCTCGTTATGTGATTCTTTTACGTATCTTACATGCACTGAAAGCTTGAGCTGTCCTGGAACCAAATCACCTTTAAGTCCCAATTTGGTATTAATAAAAGAATCAATAAATGGTTACAGCAGGTAAAGACGGCAAAGCTCGTCCCAAGCTCCTTTGGGACTAAAGCTTTCATCGTTGAATTAAAAGTGTCCTTATTTGACCTATACTCTCATTTACCCTCATTCTTCCCTTCTATTATTTATCCGATATACACTGAAAGCTTAAAATGCCCTGGAAACGAATCACATGAAGTCCCAATTGGTTATTGTTTAAAGAATCAATAATTGCTTGGGCCTTGCAGTACATAGAGATGGTGAGGCCCATCCCTAGCTCCTGATGAACCGAGAGATTGACAAGCTTCGTTTTTTTCAAATGAAAGCAGCAAAGGGATTGATTGTAATGGGTTTATAACTTTAATCAATGATCCGGATAAATTAACTTTTGCACCAACCTATAAAGTTGAGGCATATTATTGCTTATGGGCTTATGTGAAACCAACAACAGAGGTGCGCCTTTTGTGATAAGCGGATAGACCATGATAATCGAAAATTCATATGCAGCGGTAATGCAGAGCTCCCAAACCACAGTGAGAACATGGGTGCCTTACAAGAACGGACTTAGATTTGAACCATGAGCTTCGGGGCTTCGTTAACTCAAAATCGTTGCCACCAAATTCCTTACAACGACAGCAATGGACTTAATGCCATAGGCAGATTGCCTTCTATCACCTTTGAATCCAGGCTCGTGCAATTGCTCTCTACGATCAACATGCAATAAAGCTGCTACAAAGAGATCATATATAAGAAGCGATGCACATATCCATGGAACAGAAATGCTTGCAAGAAAGTGATGATCTTTTAAGCATATTCTTACTTGCAAAGAAATATGCTTCAGTCCACCATAACCTATTTTGCTACTATATTTACAAGCGACAAAAGTTCTAATAGAAACAGTATTAGGAAACTATAACTCATCTTGACAAGTTTCAGTGAACGTATATGCTGCATGTACATTTTCCAATTTCTTGTTTTCTAAGATTCAGTACAAGCAGCCTTAAAAATTAAAATAGTAATTATCCATTGAAATGAATGGACGGAAAGAAAGATTTCATTTAGATACCTTGCATCTTGAGAACTTTAGCTGATGACTGAAGATGTCTTAAGATGAATGAAAATGAATAAATCTCTGCAAAATCTACCTTCCAAATGCTGCATTATTGAAGACAGTTTCTGAAGAACCGTATTCCCTGCAATTTGAGTTTCAAAAGCTTGTCATCCACAAGTATCCAATATGATGAGCAACCTAAAATAATCTAGAGTACATATGAAAGGATCCAAAGAAAGAGAATGTGTGTCGAACTTGTTAGAAATGTGGCAGAGCTGTATACCTGTAAGGCAAAATTAACATCTCCTTCATCTACTCTTAAGGTCACTCTCCTTAGCCTATCTTCTCGGGATTGACCAAGGTTAAGAAGGGCCTAGTTTGCAACCAACATAAGAGTTAACACCCTGCATTCATATCAAAAGCTTGCATCCCTTCTAACTCGTATCATGGTTTAAGGATTCAAATGCATACCTGATCACTAAGCACCCTACACATGCTTGAAAACTCAGGACCAGTGAGAGGGTACATTGAAGTTGTTTTACAGAAGTCCAAGTAGGCTACATTCAGCTGCATCGGAAGCAATAGATGATAAAGAAATGAAACAAGTCAAAAAATAATTATAATAATAATACAAGCACATAGGAGACCTAACTGAACCAAGAGAATCGTGTCCCAACATTTCGAAATTCCCGGCTCATGCATAAGAGAAAATTATGGTATAACTACAAATAAAGCATTAAACATGTCATCATATAAGATGCACAGTCCAACAATAAAATAGCTACAACATGCCAGCTTATGCAATGCACAATTCAACAATGAAAGTGCTACATGTCATCTTATGCCATGCAGAGTCCAACAATTAAAGAGCTACAAAACCAAAGACCCAAAGAAGCAAAATAGATTTAACAATAGAAAATCAAACAAAAGTTACCTCTCCTAGTGTGGCATCTTTCTTCCGACGCCGAAAAAACTTAACTGCTGAACATAGCACTATCTGTACAATAATTAATTCAATGTCACATTCCTTCATAATTTGATAATACTGGCCTACAATTCCTTGCTAAAGAAGATTTAAAAGCATACCTGTCTAAAGAAAATTTAAAAGAATACCTGTTGATGTCGTGGTAAAGTTTGTATTGTGTCAACAACAGCTGACCGGAATGTTTTTGCCAATGCTCTGGCCATATGATCAATTCTTACCTACAAAACAGTTTCAATCTAATATTAGCCGTTTCCATTATTACAGGAAACTCTGAAGAGCCCATTCCACAGTAATCTAGATGAAACAACATGAACATATCATTGATGGTCACAACTTTATCATGCTGTACAAGTGCAGCAATACAAATATGCCAAGAGCTACTTGCAAAAAGCATTTGTAGGTAGGGATTGAGCTCTGTCTTCTAGGGCCAACTAAAGGAAAGTATTCTAGTCAAAGTACCCTGCAGGTTGACTTTCTAAACAGCTTACCTTGTGCAGTAACAGTTTTCACTATCTGGCATGCTACAAAATATACAGGGCTCATACAACAATGTGATCTTATGGTAGCTTCCAGAAGCACAATTTGCACATGGATTGCCATGATACAACTGTAGAGAGCGGCTGCAGGGACTACTAAGGGCCAACAAAAGGAAAGTATTCTAGTCATAGTACCCTGCAGGTTGACTTTCTAAACATCTTGCCTTGTTCAGTAACAGTTTTCACTAACTGGCATGCTACAAAATATACAAGGCTCATACAACAATGTGATCTTATGGTGGCTTCCAGAAGCACAATTTGCACATCGATTGCCATGATATCCACATCACCTATAGATTCCATTTAACAATTGTCAACTTCTTGGACACCACCCTAGATTCATCTTAACCCCAGCACTCTCAAGCACTGGAAAAGATTAAATACCTCAAGGTGCAAAAACTTGTGGAAAGGTTTGCACCTCAAAAAATTTGATCCCTCTCGACGCTTGATTGATCTAAGGTTCAGATGGAACTAGGCTGATTACTATTTAGGTATATTATTATTTTTAATGTAAAAAACCATTGTGATAAGCTGTTGTGATATCAACATTACACAAGCGCATGATATACCTTATCCATAGCAATCTGTAAAATGTGCTTCTCAACACAATAAAACTCTTGGCAATGGAACCTTATAACTACAAGAGTGCTCAGTAGGAGGGGCAAGTACAGGGGGGTCATTTATGACCCGTGTACAAAAACAAAGAAAGTACATAAGGTACCTAGGGAATGCAACTAAGAACGAGGCAAAAGCAATAGCAATTTTCCAAGGCCTAGTCATACTACGCGAGAAAGATGTTCACGTGATAGCAATTGGGGATTCTTCAATAGCCACGCAGTTGTTTCATCAAACCCTTCTCTAGAACTTCAAACTATCTCATGTAACACAGAACAATTGGATTGGTTCAATACTTCACAAAAATTTAATTTTTTCATGTTTTGCAATCACAAAAGCCAATGCTCAAGCCAACCTAAGAGCAAGTTTGAATGAAGGTTTCCATAAAGTAAACGGGGGGCCCCTCCCTTGAAATGGCCACTCATTACGAAGGTCATGCCATAGTGCACACAACACCAAGTGCGGCAGTGCCCCCTCATGCAAGCTAGAAGAGATGGGGAGTTAAGTCTCCACCAACACCCATTACTCCAAAGTCCATACTACTCTCCCATTGACATGTGAGCAATGGTTGAATTGGAAAATGCATGTGGGTTTATTTTTATGTCAATTTTGGAAGGACTCGATGCCATTGATTCCACCCCTATTACCTTCACAACATTCTAACATTAGTAGCAAGCAAGGGTACTCTGGTCTAGGAATAATGTGGTGGAATTTTGTTAAATCCCAAGGCAACTCTTTGCAGTGCTAAGGTAAGGGGTAACCCCGTCTGGAACTAGTCCTTCTCTTCAGTAAAAATGGACCACTATTATTGTAGGCATAAATGATGCAACTTGTATGAGTTTTGAGATGTTCAACAAGGGGTTAAGTGTTGTGAGCATGAGGTTGTTCAAGCCTAATGATGTGTGATAAATTTCACCATTACTGCAATCACTGGCAAGAGGATTGTGACAGTACATTAGAAGCCAAAAATAGGGTGAGGGACCATGTGCAATGGAAACTACACCCTGACTACTGAAGCTTAAGGAAATGAAGGAGGTCACCAACATCATGCAGATTGAAGCTAGAGTTTCAGGTTGGTTCTCTAAAATCCCTAGTAAGTAGAATCTCGAGTCACCTCTACCTCCCATAGGAGATGGTTTCATCTCCTGCCCCATCAACTTCTAAATTGTTGAGGACTCCTCACTTTGCAACTTTCCCATGGCCAGTGATGAGGATTTGGGCATCTAACACTCCTAAACCAAAACTGGAGGATCCTACAAGTGAAATCAACCCTTTGGAACAATTTGACATGTAAATGCACTCAACAGTAGCAAAAATGGAGACTCGAGTGGGACTAAAACTTGAGAGCCTTGCTAATTTATTTTTTATATCTATTGTATTCCATCATTGTTTCAGTTTGCAAGGAAATATTCCCATGAAACTGACAGAGAATAGAATAGGGTGGGCAAGAATAGGAAATTTTGGATAAGAGACTGTCTCAAACTGCAGAAAAACACTAAAAAAAACGAAATTTAAAAAAAAAAATGTATTACACCATTGTCCATTTCAGCTGCAGTTTTTTCTAATACAAAATATATCCATCATCCTGAAAGAAAAAAAAAAAAACAATAAGAATGCTTACCATATTTATTTCTTGCTTTGTTAATCGTTCAGGCGGTAGATTCAATCCATTGGTCATTGATTTCTCATGTGAAATATTATCCAACTCATGTATCCCACTGGTTAATTCTGCTTCAAGCATCTCAACAGCACCTCTGTCATGATCCAAAATGAATAGAATATAATAAGTTGAAGCTTTCAGTACTGATAAAACTACATATAGAACTAGTTTTCCTGACAAAGACGACAAATAATTGTTTTCAATACAATCAAAAAGGTTCCTAATCTCCTAGCCTGGTCAAAACAATGTGCTTTAAAATTTAAATTATTCAAAGAGTAGAATGAATTTGACATAAAAAAATTGTGATTATCATAATATTGACTATAAGCTCCACAAAGAAAGTTGTCAATTGGGTTGGTCTCTGGTGGTTGGAAGAAATGATCATTATCCTTGCCACCCAGTTTCAATTCCCACAAGTAATATGTTGAGCTCATAACAAATATATAATGGAATTGAATCTCGTGGCCTTATGTCCTGAAGATTCTAGGTTTTATCCAAGGTACCATCCTCAAAATGAGGGGAAGTGCTTTGGGGATTTCCCCGAGCTCTGTAGCCTGGAAAAAAAAAAAGGCTCCACAAAAAAGGTAACATAAGCATCCCAGCATATGTCAAGACAAAATCCAGATAAAGATTCACATGTCAAGATGGTTCATAGTATTTGGAGTGGACATAGCAATTGACTAGATTTTTATTTAACTTGATAAGAACAATCACGGACTGCACTTTCAGACTGGGAAAAGTAGTCTACCTGCAAACATGAAGAGCTTTGCGCATATCCCCTGATGCAGCAGCAACTTTCTACGGTGTCCAAAGAAAGTAAGCATTAGAGTATTCACAACTGTTTAAAACTAAAATTAAAATTTGTAAAAGATACGATAATTCATTAATGCCCAACAAATGATCGCATAAGTAGGTCAATGGAACTGAAAAAGAGTACAATCAGTATGAATACAATGTGGTAGTGTAAGCACCGCTCTTAGAAAAGGCTGAAAAATAACATAAAGAAATAAATAAATAAGCAATATTGCTGCTGTGACACACAAATGAAAGACCATGGCACAATACAAAATAATCAATAGCCTTCCAAGAAAGAATGAGTGATTTTCATTCATCAATGCTTGCTGCTCTTTATAAAAAGCTGAGGGAATTCCTCTTTTGAAATTCTCTCATTATGCCTCTATGCTTGAAAATTCAAAAAGCCAGTTCTCAGCATGAATTTATTTTAGATAACTGAGGTTGTTACAACATTCAAGTTCTAAACAATGTTCATTTACTCCATTACTGTTTCAAAAACATGCAAGCAAGTAAAAGAAACCGACCTATATAAAATGCAGAACCAAAAATTAGAAGCTAAAATCCTTCAATGTTCTATGGAAATTTAGGATAGAAAACGACAAAAGAAAGACGTGTTGAGTGCTCTCCTACAGGTCCACAAAGACTACAAGAAACTTGAAAGTAAATAATTATCTTAACGTCCAAGAATAAAGATAAGCAACTCATGGGCCTTGTATCCCAGTGTACTGCCAAATAACAATTCAAGGTATCTAGAAGTCCCATTCTTCTTTTAACTCTGAAGTGTACTTGGATGGATGGTTCCTCATAACAGTTTAGCAATTGTGGATCAGCTACATCATACTGGCTTTACAAATAGATGTTACATGGTTTATCACAAGTCAGAAATGGTTAAGTATGGTATGTAGAACTGCGAGGTTACCAAAGTTTAAGGACATGGATTGCTGTTGAGCACAGTACTTTTTGTTGCCCCTCATTAGAAAAGGCTCCTTTCTAGGGATAAATAGGTGATATGAAAGGTAGAAAGTGGAATCTGATCAAACTGATAGATGTCTCCTTCTTATGGAAAAATTGGAATCAAGAAACATTTCACAAAGGAAAATAATAGATTGTTGGGAGAATTAACAACTTTTGGATCAGAACTGGCTGTGTAGATCACAACAATGAAAGGGTACTTTCATGAAAGATGTCAATTTCATGAGATCAGAGAATCGGAACTAAAGATGACATAGTTGCCAGATAGCTGGATTCTGGCGTTCATAAACAATAGTTGGAAGGCCTAGACAATAACATCACAGAACCCAGCCACAAGAGGCAAGCCAGGTTAGTGAAAATGGGCGTTGTTAAAGCTGCTTCCAGGGTTTAAATCCCACAAAAAGTAGCCTGTATGCTCCCACAAGGAGACCAGCTTAACTGTCATGGCTGTTTATAAGAGGTTGGTCAGACACCCGACAAAGTAAGTAGTGTCACTTTTTGATAGAGGTTGATGCTCACTACTATGGTGCAAGAAGGAAGCATAGTCCAAAAAGACATGAACAGGATCCTCCAACCTATCAGATATAACTGAAGTCTAATTTACAATGTAGAGGGGACTTCTATCCAATAAGATTAATTTGGAAAGCATTAACAAATCAACTATGAAGGTACTTTGTCCAATTAGATTTTCCTTTAACATATAATGTTAACAACTAGGTGCAGCAAGCTGCGCAATAATGTAGTAGCTACGAGAGAGAATCGGCAAGTAATTGTCATGATTACATTAACTGCTTGAAGGCAAGCTTCCTCTTCATCTCAAATTCCTTATGGTGTCAGAGCCACTTGAACAACCTTCTTGTGTTTCAAGGGAGCACTTTCCTCATGCTGCCCCCAATCTCTAGAATAGATTCAGAAGGTAAACCACAGTCTACAAGCAGTCAAACACATCTTTTGATAATTCGATATCTGAATTGCAACAGCTTAAAGGTCACCTCCA
>APFE031401724.1:13311-30611 GCA_000404065.3 Pinus taeda | reverse complement strand
AGCCACTTGAACAACCTTCTTGTGTTTCAAGGGAGCACTTTCCTCATGCTGCCCCCAATCTCTAGAATAGATTCAGAAGGTAAACCACAGTCTACAAGCAGTCAAACACATCTTTTGATAATTCGATATCTGAATTGCAACAGCTTAAAGGTCACCTCCATCAACAAAAGGATGAGGCAAGTAGCAGGGAAAATGTGACACAGCTGGAGTAGGTGGACAGAATCTGGGCCATAATTGAAATCTTTAACGACTCCAAAGGGAGCCCATGGGGTTCCAACGTATATGGGAAAAATGCATACTACAGTATTTGTCAGACAACCAAAAAGGACTGGATGAAGACAACGAGTATGAAAAGTCTTCTTCCAATTTTTTAAGAGGTTTCAGTTCATCTCTAAACTTAAATGCTTTACTCATCGTTTAGGACATTGTTGAACCTTTGTATACTATAATGAAACTACTTTCCTCTATATCGGGCTGAATATATCAAGCTATCAGCACGTCTTTGGACAAATGTATAACAAATCAAGAATATCCTGCACTTAAATGTATGAGTGGGGCATTTCTGTATTTTCATGTATTGTTAATGTAAATATCCTTGTTAATGTTAAAAAGATAAAAGACAATTTTGCAAATCAGAAGCAGAGCACTTAGAAGTTGGAATCTCTTGAATAGAATTTTTTCTGGACTGGTAGTAACTTACCCTTGCACAAAGCTCCAATGCCTCCAGTTGAAATATTTGACATGGGAGATCCTAAAACCAAGTGAAATTTCAACATATGTAAGCTAAGAAAAGGTCAAAACACTGTAATCGTAAAACTTATGGAAACTTCTCTTTGGCATGACAAATATAAATGAATGACCAGCAATGTTTGCTGCATTTTTCATACTATGCCCATAAATATGTATACAAGAATATTTTCAGTCAACTACAAAAGGGCAACTCCAATCAAACAATAACGAATTACCATTAGCCTCTGCTGAAGTATCTTCAGTATCTGTTCTTTTGAATAGGCACGAAATGTCATAACCAGTGGTTTACCTGCCAAAAAGAAATTTTTGATCTAAGGATGGTATGAAATAAGAGCCAACGTCCCAGAATTCAAATGGAAAAGCCTTCAATTATTTAAGCAATAACAGTGTCTAGTTTCTCATACGGCTAGACCAATCAAGAGGCATGAGATCCTTGACACTCACATAACCTCACAAGGTACAACTGACAGGATTCATCAACAGTGACCAAACTAATAAACTGTCATCAAATAGTTCATGACCAAAAATTCCAATATCAACCATGAAAGGCAAGCCAGAACGGTGAAAACAGGCACTGCTGTGGACCACACCAAGGTTAAATCCCCAAAAGAAGTGGCCAATGCACCACCTGCAAAGGGACCATTGATCTACCCTAAGGACCATTTAGTCGAACCAGGTGGTTGCAGTGTATGCAGCATCCCACCTCTGAATAGGTGGCAGACGCTTGACACTGCAGTATTAAGGATGCATCTTAAAAAAAGTGTCAATATCAAAATAATCAACTACTAGAATTAAAGAAACTGCATATTGTCATTCTCTTTGTATAAATTCAACACTGACACATGCCTATTGCACATTTTTCATCATTTGCTATACCAAGTCAAGTAATGTCCAACTCCTATGATCCCACTCTTAATCATGTGTACGTATTACACTGATCATAAAATGACGCAAAGAGCAATAGTTCATACAATTTAAGGACTGCAATTTGGGAAGAAACCGATCAGTCAAGTCTATTGCATTTGAAATTCCTGCACAAACAGATCCATCAGGGAGTTTCTCTTACAAACCATTCAATGAAAATAAAATTCATGATGCCCATGAGTAGTAAACAATAGGAAGATGTCTAGCTTATCCACTACTCTTCAGCTCACCTATCAGCATACAGTGTGAATTTGGGAATGTTGGAAGCCTGAAGAGATCATAAAGCACAGCTTGATCTTTTGAAATCAAATAATCCATCTCATCGATAATCAGCAACCTTTTCATAAGATAGCAGAGTAGAATTAGAACACCAATGAAGTTGAATTGTTTACATGCACTAAGAGATCACGATGAAGTTGACTTGTTTACAATGTACACAGCACTACATACTATAAGCAAATTTATCAAAAACAGAAATACATCAATGAGGACTTATAAAGTGTTTGGCTTTAACATTGCATATTTGATCTGTCAAAGGCTCAATAGAAATACTTATCTTGCACATTGAAAATTCACAAGAAAACACATAGAAAGGAACTAATTCACAAAAAAACGATACTAATATATAATTCTTACATCATCTTTTTGGCAGATGACTGTTTCTTCTCACACAAAAAGTTTTTCAACTCCTGAAATGAAGAGCTATTTACCGAGCATTTTTTCTTTCCTTGGCATTGCTCCAATATCTGTTATAGAAGCAGAATACCAATTAATATAGCATACCAATCCTACATGTTCTCATCAGTGTAATTCAATTATCCTTTATTGTGTATTTCTTAAGTCTATTCTAAATGTACAATGCTAAAATTGGGGTTGTCATTCATTGGAGCAATCCCCTAATTTTGTCTTGTACTTACCTTGCTGAATATGTCTGAAGTGTTTGTCAAAGAAGTGCAGTTAACAACCACTGAAGTGGGGGATGGCATCCCAACCTGGTCACATGTAGAGTCAACTTTTGAAATCAAGTCATAAACGACTCAGTTTATTTCATCCCTGACTGATAACATTTCCCACTAATGAAACAGATATCCTCATCTTTGTAACGTAGAACAAAGGTTCTAGATATAGAAAGTTATCTATCAGATGACACGAACAAGTCCACTATATGCCTCAGTGGAATCTTGTAAACCAGAAAATAGAAATCTAATTAGATACAAATATACCAAAGGACTATTGACCTACCTCTTTAGCCCATTCCATAGACAAAAACTTGACTTTCTCCAAAAGCAAAGACTTCCCAGTTCCAGGACATCCACATACATACATGCTTCCAACTTTCTTTTTTTCTATGCACATCTTACAGAACTCAAAGACTTTTTTGAGCTCTTCTTCACGGCATATTACAGTTGTCGGTACTGCAGACAAATGCAAGGCTGCCTTAACTGCAAGAATTTGAGAGGAATCTGCAGAGAAAAATTGTAAACCTCTTCATGAGCGTAGTTTGAGCAACTAAAAGCAATATGCAAACTTCAACATGAAGATTCCTACATCTACAAGGAAGTGAGTCTACCCTTTGGATTCCACTTCTGTATCTGGTTTGGCAAATTGTTTGCCTTCTTCCTCGGGGACTTTGGTGTTCGAAGAGCATCAGGTTCCCTGCATGCTCCCTGTCAGTCAAGAGTTCAACTATTAAAAACCACAAATATTATTTCAAATCAAGCACAAAAAGCTGGTATTGTATATTTTTCCTTTCTCTCACAGACCTTTATTGGATAAGTTACCCTAAAAATTGAAGCCGCTGCATGTGGAAATGGAGATATGCCAGCAAGTTTATTTGATTATAAGTAACAAATTGGAATATGAGCACAGGATATCAAAGCCAACACTTTCAAGTGCCCCAATGCAACTCTCAAAGTAAAAGTAAAAAGGGCATTCATATCAGTGAGCAAATTTGGTGTTAATATCAGGTTCTCCTAATGATCCCTGCCAGTCAAACATCCATCTATTAAACACCAAAAATATTATTTGAAATCGGGGTCCAGAAACCAACTTGTGCATATTCCATTATCATTCAGGTTTTAATCAGACAATCTAATGTAAAAAACTGAAGCTGCAGCATGGGCAAACAGAGCTCAGTCCATTCAAATTCTCTGGCAATGTGCAATCGATCAAATAGATGCACAGGATATAGGGTGGACACTTGTAAGGGCCCAAAGGCAACTCCTTTTTATTTTCATTTTTTATTTTTGGGGGTAATTAAATCCATTTGAAGATAAGACATAGGTGCTTGAGGAACAACAGATCCCCACATGCACCCTGCCAGTCTAGAGTTCATCCTTGACAGAACAAACACGTCATATAACAATGGGGCACAGAAAATCGACTTGTGTATTTTCATTCTCTTTCAAGTCTTCATTGGAAGAGCTAATTTTAAATTTCAAGCTGCAGTATTTGAACATGGAGATCGGTCCGTTCAAATTTTCATGTGGCATGGAAATCTAGGAACAGAACATCAGATAAAACATTTGTAAGGGCCCAAAAGCAACTCTAGGTAAAAGGAGGAAGACATTCATGACAATAAGCCGACTGTGGTATTGACAGAGAATCAGGTTCTCACATGCTCCGTTATATTGTTGGAAAATTGTTGCCTGCCAGTTGAGGATTCATCTATTAAACACCAAGAATACCATTTGAAAAATATTTTCAAATTCATTCAGGCAATCATTAAAAAAGCACAAGGGGGTCAAAGACGTTAATTAACACGAGCCCGGATGCAACTCTTTTACTAAAAGGGGAAAGGACATTCAAATCAATGAGCAATACCTCTTCAAAGAACGGAGGGGCAGATTAATAGGCTTTAACTTCTTACCACTCTATTTTGGAACGTTATCTGAAGGAATTTGACAGTGCCATGGGTCACCAAGACCGCTATGGACAAAATCATAAGCAAATAGACCATGCTAATCCAAAATTCACAAGCTGCAGATGCTTCTTGATGAGAATGTCATTGCCTGGTAAGCATGGAGTTACGTTTGAACCTTGAGTTTGAGCAGCTCAAAATCAAAATCAAGAAATGCAATAATGACCAATACGATCACTACTGCGGTGTAGCTTGAATGGTTGGTATTTGGGATTTCTCAAAGCAAATATAAAGTTCAGAATATCTGACTCAAGGCTCATTTCCAAAATCAATCAGTGGCACTTATCAATAGCACAAGTAGGCAACTCGGTAAAGAGATCAATATTACCTTCTTGGGTGTCCTGATGCTGCCATTGCCATTGGCCTGTTGATCACACACGGTGTAAGGACACTGCTTGTCAACTGATTCTTCAAACATGCCATTTCTTGCATGAGCATCATTACAAGACCCCTTTCCAGCTTGCATTTCCTCTTTATGCCCATTAGAATAAACATCATTTTCAGTGGATTGCATATTTAGACTGCGGCGAGCCTTACTGGGGCTTTTCTCCACTGCTAATTTTGTCTTTGCGTAGATCGATTTGGGCGTATGAGCCTTCTCCGACAGCAATTCATTCCCATTGGAATTTACTGGAGTTTTGCTGTGATTATCAACTTGTCCAGATTGCTTAGATCCACCACTCCAAACCTAAACACAAGATATCAGAGTGAAAACTTGACGGACCGAAAATTTAAGTCTACAGGTAAAAGACAAAAACATTCACAGGAATAAGCTGACTTTGGTGTTCAGGAAACATCACGTTCCCCGCACGATCCACTCTCTTGTCATGGGAAAAAATGTTGCTGGTTAAAAATACCAAAAATACAATTTAAACACTTCTAAAAAAACTACTTGTTTATATTTCAAATCCCTTTCAGACCTTTATCAATCAAACTAATCTAAAATTTCTATGACTCAAAAATCACTTCCGAAAATAAATCAGTTGCAGCTGCGCTCATTCATAGCTCAAGTAGGCATCTCTGTACAGAGCCATTGCGTACCTTCTTGGGTGTCCTGACGCTGCCATTGGCATTGGGCTGTTGATCACAAATCGTGAAATCACTCTTCTTATCAACAGATTCCTCACACAGACCATTCCCCGCATCATTACGAGACCCCTCTTCAGCTTGCATTTCCTTCCCTTTGTACCCATTAGAATGGAGACCACTTTCACTGGCTAGCATATCTAGACTCTGGCAAGCCTTGCTGGGGCTTTTCTCCACTGCTTCTTCTGTCTTTGCACGCTTCGGTTTTGGGCTATAATCCTTCTCATTGGAATTCTCTGGAGTTTTGCTGGTATTGTCAGCTCGTCGTGGACGCTTAACCCCGCCATTTGATGTCAGGGTCGAGTTGAGCTCAGTGCTAGTTAGGTTAAGCCTGGAAGATCTCCTGGGCGTCATTGCTACTGAATCTTCGAGCAAATACCCAAGTAGATCCGCCTAGACTGGGACGAAGAGCTTAATATAATGAAGCTCGTTCAGCGACCTTGCATAGCTGATATTTTGAGCTCGTTGAGATCAAAACCCCGCCATGAAAGCACGGCGATAAAACTGAAAATGGAGTGGTTTACATACTCAGTGATAAAACAATGCTGGCGGGAATCACAGGGCGGGAAACGCCAATTTTCCATTGCAATCCGCCAGCGGGCTTTACAGTCAAAGTTCGTTTAAGCGCGCTTTCGACAAACTGTTATTTCGGTTGTTTATTTTGTTCAGTGTGCATGTAAAATAAAGTTGGTGATTAATGACTGTGTATGGTAGCGTAATAATTGATCGAAATGTTTTTTTGTCTTTTAAATATTAATATAATTATTTTACAAGTTAACTAAATATTATAAGAAAAGGGTCCGTAAATTCCATAGGAAGAGTCAGAGATTGTATACCATTATTTGGTATATATAATATATATTATATAATTAGGTATAATATTAATGAGTTTGTTAATATTTTTATATTAAATCACATAAAAAATTCTTAACCAATTTGCTTTTTTAAGTAAGTTTAATATGAATTTATATTAATTTGCTTATGATGAAGTTGTGTGTATTTTTTTAATTAGTGTTTTTTATTCAAATTGTGGTCAATTAATAAATTTTTGAATTTTTAAAAGAGAGGTCATAAGTTTAAACCCAATAGAGGTCAAAATTGGTTAACTATTTATAAAGCTTGAGTGGGCCTAATGGTTAATAGCATGTATTTCTTCTTAAGAGGTCACAAGTTCAAAATCAAGGGGTAGAGTATGTATGCCTTTGTAGACTTAGTAGCCAAATGGTTGCGCTGAATTGGGTCCCTTGTCCAACAAACAAGGGAGTCTCACACACCAATTTGTGTGTGGCTTTGCTATGACCTTAAAATGATATATATAATATAATTATTTTTTGTTACCAAGTAAGTTATTGTGTCTAGAGATGTTTATCATCCTAGTAAGTAAGAGAGTATAATTTTGGCTTTATATATATGTATATATATCTTAATTCGAGATCACCATGTTGTCCAAAGGAATCAAGTCTTAAGGTGCAAATTCTCTTAGAGAGTGAAAAGAGATTGATCTCTCTCAGTGCTAGTAAGATCTGAAGTTAAAAGGAATCAGGCATCTTATATAATTATATATATAGATATATATATATATAAATCTTAAAACTCGAGATCTATCATGTGCCCAAAGGGATCAAGTCTTTTAAGGTGCAAATATCTTTTAGAGTGAAAAGAGATTTGATCTCTCTTCACGCTTAGTAGATGTGAAGTTAAAATGGATCTAGGCATCCTTAGTCACTAGATTGTAAAACACTTCATGGTACCATCGACTTTACATAGAGTCCAATGTTTTTAAATTGTCAATAAATAAATAAAACAATCATTTTTTCTAATTTCATAAATAATTCATGAACATACATAAGTATTCATCACATTCCTTATTACAAACTAAATAAATAAACAAACTTGAAATTTGTATTATTTAAGATTGATTTAAATCCATTTTAAATGGAGATATATAGTACCTATAGGAATCAAATTTCTTATCGTGTAATTTTTTCTACAACTTAATTTCTTATATGTATTAATTCCTTCATATTAAATGATGAAAAAAGTAATCCTTAAAAAAAATTGATTTGTTTGTGTGTTTGATAAATCAGAGTTTAAGAAATTTAATGCTTAGCAATGCTTGATAGACTCTGGTTTAAGATGAGTATATATTGATTTGTTTTTAAATGTTTTCATGTACATATTTACATGCCTAATTATTTATCTTTTGTTTAATTTTTTCAATTAAATCACTCTCGTTTAAATGTTATAAGTTTTTATCTTTTTCCAAATATGTTTTTCTATGAGCTTTACTCAAAATCCAACCAAAAATTGTTGGGATGACATATTTTAGTTATTGAATATTTATAGATTGAATGTGTGGGGTTTTCATGTTTTTACTTATGCATTCAAAAATACATTTCAAGTAAGAAAAAATATTGATTTCACCAAAAAAATGTACCATTAGATTCCATTGAAAAATGAAAATGTTAAAAACATAAAACACTTAGAGATTGACAACATCTTCCCCATACAAACCTATAAAGCACCTTGACCTTTAAGGTTATGTACGGTTATAAAGCACATTGCGATGCAATTGACAACTAAAATAAAAAGATTATTCATAACCCATGCAATTCTCAATAAACAAAAAAGATTATACTCTATTCATAATTGATTGCACAGCGAAGTACTTTTAGATGTTGTCACTTAAAATTAAGTGACAATTTTTCTTAAGTACTTTTAGATGTTGTCACTTAAAATTAAGTGACAATTTTTCTTTTATATATCCGCATAAGTTAAGTCAAATTGTTACTACATTTCTATCTTCTCTTATCTCCTATATATTTTCCAATAAATTTTATTCAAAATTCTAGTGCAATCTCATTGTTCTACATTTTTGTCTTTTCCCATATATATTTCCCAATCAATTTTATTCAAAATTCCACCAAAAATAAATCTATAGTATTAAACATTACTTTTTAACATTTAATTTAACATTACTTTACAACATTTACTCTAAATTAGGTTTAAAAATATTTTGGTGAAACAATGTCTCACATTTTTTAGTTAAATAAAAAATTAATTATTATATAATAAATAGTTTTATAGATTATTTTAATATATAAAAAATAAGATTAAAATATAAAGGATGTCTTTGACAAAGCTTTTGTTAATAAAAATTAAGAAATTTTTTGTCCACTATTCTAGGGAGCATGAGCAGTAACACCTAGGGTTTTTGTAGTTTACTAATTAATGGTGAATCCTAGTGATTTAGAGAATAAATATGTTTCTATTAAAGGAATGGCATCTCAAGCCACATAGTCATATAGTGCCATGCTGAAATGCAGATTTGCTCTTTCAGTTGTTCAAGAAGCTCTGGCCCTTAATGTGCCTTTGAAAGATGATGTCTTCAAGTGTGAAAAAATTACTTGCAGATAAAGGTTTGGTCCGCAGATTTATTGGGTTTTGGACATGAATAATCGATCTCTACAAATGGATTTATGATACATATTGACTGGTGATCAAAATATATACTCTTTGGCTCAGGAATTTTTTGTTGTGTTTTTTGATAGTATTGAGGATATGCATATTATTTGTGAATTTGGGACATGGTTTTGGGGCAGCGTTGGCATTTTCATGCAACCCTAGTCTCCCACCTTTGATTTGGTTACAGCGTCAATCTCCATGGCTTATGTTCGGGTAAAGCTCTCGAACCTTCGCTGGCATCTTTGAAACCTCCCAACGTTATCTTCCATTGGTAATGCATTAGGTGAGTTTTATTGCCACATCCTAGAATCTAATTTTTTTTATAAAACCACTTGTGCTCTAATATATGTTAAGATGGCTTTCAATAAGTGTTTTCCTCTTGAGATTAATCTGATGGCTCCAGACTATGTTTGGGTTTAGAAAATCGATTATGAAAAAGTTTCATTTCAAGGTCGAGCGTGTTATGAAACAAAGCATGTAATCAAAAATTGCCCAAAGCGTTTGCAGAATAATAGAGTTTGGAAAAATAATTGAAGGCCTAATTGGTGGGAAGGAATTCAAATTTAACACTTTATGGTATGCAAAGAAGAAGAAGCTCACGATAAGAAAGAAGAAAAGGAAAAGCTATTGTCAAATATTATTCATAAAAGGAATAGTTGGGAAGAAGTGTATCATGACCCTTCAAATTCAGCGATAGTGGAAGCGCAACATACTCCATTGAAAGTCAAATCCCCCTCTGAATCTTCAAAGGAAAATCTAGAAAAACAACTTCTTGGGTAAAACAAGCAGATAAAGAAGAAATTGAAGGCAACGACACTTGCTCATCGAAGGGTGATCCATTTGACATAGTAGAAAATGCGGGTTGGATTCAAGTGGGGAAGAAGGGAAAATTTATTTCACCAAGGAAAACTAGAACCATTCAAAATGAAATCAAAAGTAGTGAAAAATGGAATGTAAGTATATTTGGATCTTAGGAGTATTTTGGAAAAAAAATAGTTGAAATGGGATTGAAATTTTTGTATCATGGGGTAATCACATGAGGGGTTGGATTGAGCTTTTGTGCTCAATCTCAAACCTGCAAGGAATATCAGTAATTTTGAAGAAATGTAATGGTTATGGACCAAATCCCAACTTTTTTTTAATAAAACTCTCATTACCCATTTCTTTGAAAAAAAATTAATGGTTTAAAATTAAATAATAATTGCTAATTGGGGTTATCTCGGGTGGTTGGGACGAAGGAATGGAATCCTCCCCACCTAAATTTGATTTCTACAAGTGACGTGATGGATGTAAACAATATTAACAATATAGATATAAAATCCCACGTGGTGTAGAATAGATGGTGATGGGTGTACTGTTAAGGCACTTCGTGATGTGAAGGTCATCGGTGTGAAATTTTGTGGGCAAAAATCCAACAATGTTAAAGGTTGGTGTGGCCCAAGCCGAGTGCGAGCCCCGAGTGATTTTGACAACTTAAATGCCCTTGTGTCGTGATTTTTCAAGCCAAAGGTTAGGCATGTAGTCATCTCAGGACTCACATAACTTAGCAAATAAACAAAATAAACAAATAAATGACAAACAACTCAAATCCATTATTTATATATATTTCACTTGTAATGACAATCTTATTTTTATATTATCATAACATAGTATTTATGTCTAGAGGTTTAGTTTAGTTGGTTGAATCCCCATTGTTAAATCACCTTTGCTATTGAGAGGTCATGAGTTCAATTCCCTCGACACTCTCAAGGTCAGGCTTTGTGGTTGAGTCTCTAATAAGTGATCCTTTCGAGTAGATAGATCTACCTAATACAAATATTACGTGAAAGTGCATAGAAAAAAATAAAAATAAAAATAATATATATGTGTGTGTGTGTGTGTGTGATTTGTTTATTTATTTATGTTCCTTGAAGCAAAAACTTATTGTTATTTTGAGCAACGTGATGAAAGCATAACATTTCATAATTTTTGGGTTCCTTAGTAGAAGGGGTGATTCCATCCACCAAAGCCATTTGAACTCTGCAACTCTGAAACTAAAACCCTAAGCATGGATAAGAGCAAATTTGCATGCTCTAAATATGACCGTGGACATGTAGGAGGCCAAGATGTGCCTGGATCTTAATCAAGTAGTTTGATGCATGGTTCTTTCTGCTCCAAGGATGAGGATTTTACCTTTGATCTTGAGAAGTTTATGATATTTGTGAAGATAATTTCAATGGTTTCTCTTTGTTTGCAAGTCACAACCACAAATCTTGTCTCTTCACTTGCAGCCATGATTTAGGACGAGGTAACAATCCCATATGACTGTATTCATCTCCTACACAAGGATCAACAATTTGAGATCATAAAACTCTTAGTGAGTACAACATAGTCAAGGATGCCTCGATCCACATTGTAGCAAGAGTAAGAGGTGGAGCTAAAGGATAGGGTGTGATCCGGATTTAAACAAGAACGCAACAAATTACAAATATAACCATAAATACAAAGATGCAGTAGAAATAACACTTCATTTCATTAATATCAAATACTGAAATATGCTTACAAACAGAATGGAAATAAGACTAGCTCGGGCGGATGGTAGCTTATCTCTGAGAAGAGATGTGGGCAGCTACATGCCTCTGAACTGTTGTTACAAGAGGCTCCAAGGCCTATTTATTATTGAGAAACAATGGAAAACCCTAAACATCCAAAAACCTAACCCTAGGAGATGAAGCGCCAAATTATGGGCCCCGTTTGGGTAAATTGGTACATCAACTTCCCGGGGTCGTAACTTTGGCATACGATCTTTGTTTGACGCGCACAATACCTCATTAGAAAGATCTATCGAAGAATACAACCCATGTTGCTCTTGGTTTTCCAAACAAACAAACAAAAATGTCGTTTTGGGCCTCAAAACGGCTCCGGAAGTTAAGGACCCGTAAAAATGCCAAAAAAAGTAAATTGTGCTACAAATAAGGAAACTGAAAAACTGAAAGAAACAATGGTGGGGGTCCAAGTCGAATAGGTGGGTGGCCACCAATATCCACCTGGATTAGGGTGCATCCTCTTCAACCCAATCCAAATCCTTTAAGGAATTCTAAAAACCTATACCTTCACCATCAAACCTTAAATAACTCTCTAGACCAACATTCATGGTGGAACAGGTAGTGTAAGCCCTTTCTCTTAAAATGAACAACATTGGTTGTGGATTCATGGCTATTGATTATGAAGAACAAATCATTATTTGTCGATTTAATATTTTTTTCCCACATCATCTACTCTTTAGGAGTGGATTCACCAGAATTGGTTACAAAACATTCAACTACATTTATGCTCAAAAGGATTATTATTGTGTACTTCTTCAAATTAGAAGACTAGCAAAAGGTTTTTTTTTATCAAGGACCCTCGTTTTGGGGTCGGTCTAGCCTGTCTTTTAAACTATGCTTTTTGTATTTTAATCCTCTCTCTATGTCGACTCTAGCAACCCCATTATGGGTATAAGTCCCCAATTTTCCTATCCACCTGACACATCCATATATCCTTGAAGATGCAGGAAATTTACTAGGTCGATTCATCAAAGTCAACAATGAAAGGGTTACAAAATGAATCAACACATTTGTTCACTTATGTATTGGCATGGATCTTTGTAAGGGCTCGTTGGAGAAAATCATTCTCAAATGGAGAGATAGGGTTTATTCTAAACCAATGGATTATGAATGTAGGTTTCAACCCTATACAGAAATTACTTGCATATGAATTCTAAAAACAGAAAATAAACAATGGTGAGAGCATAAAAACTAAAACATATATACACAGGGATTTTCTCCTGGATCCCAAAACCAGCGACTATAAATAATATAATATATTATTATATATATATATATATATATATATGTTTGTGAAGCATCCATTAACCCAGGATTAGATCATAATCGTAGTCCCTTGACCGGATCTACAAAATACCATGGATAGAAAACCTTCATGCCCAAAACCATAGTGTGAAATCCATGCACAAAACCATAGGTAGGTATGCCCACCTAATATAGGGCAAAACCCCTCGACAAGGGGTTATCCAGCCCCCCATGTGACCCCTCGACAACACCCGAACGAACGTACAGGGGGTGCCCACCACCCCCTGTGACACCCCCCCCCGCACGGGGTAGTCGTGGAAAGAATATAACACAACCCAACAATGAAAACAAGGCTTTTCAATGCAGGACTTGTCAACAACCCATTTATCTTCAGAATTCCTACCCCTATTTTCACAGACCCTATTCGAAATCGGATGCTAAGAACAAGAATCATGGATGGAAAGGTCCCAAAGAAACCAAAGGTTCCAAGAATATTGTTGCTCATGAGAAGGACAAACCACAAAAACAAAAGCCTCCTATGAACAAAGCAACATCAACTTGACCTCATAATGAACCATCTCAACCCTCAACAGAGCAAGCTCCTCCTTCGTCCAATATGGAAAGAACTCAACAATAATTTTTGGCAACACCAATGAGCGGGCACAAACGTACTCACGAATCTGATCACTCAGATAGTGGCAAAGAAATAGACAAGATGTGAGAGCATTCTACAATGGAGGTATCTCATGGCAATGTCGTTGTTGTCTTATCTTCATATGCTCCAGATAAACCCTTTACATGGATATATGTTCGGAAAGAAAAAAATAAACTCATAAACAATCTTGGAATCTAAATCCACAATAAAAAAATATATATATATAACCATATAATGTGACTATATAAAAATTAATGTAATTTGATTTTAAAAAATAATACAAGTTGATTTAAAAAAACAATAAAGACAACCACAATTATTTATATTATATAAAAATAGAATCATGATTTCTCAAATCATGTTGTATATTTCCTTCCTTTTTCTAATAACATGTTAAAATATCGAAGTTCCTTCCTTTTTCTAATAACATGTTAAAATATCGAAGTTTAAAGTGTTAGTGTATTTCCTTGTTAGGGGCCATGAGCTAAAATATTTTAATCTTCACGATTTACAGATAGATTGGTATTGGTTTATGAAAAAATAAAAGAAAGTGATAAATTTGCTTCAAAGATGGGTTAATAGGAGGTTGACTTTGGTAATTAGATATTGGGTTTATGAAAAAAATAAAGAAGGTGATAAATCTGCTTCAAATACGACTTAATAGAAAGTTGACTTTGGTAATTAGAGGTTGGAGTTTAAAAAGCATTACCCTATAATGAAAAGCCTCAAAATGATTATGCATAACTATCAAATTATAGGGTAAAGGAGTGGTTGTGGAGTAAATAGTTAATAGGTTTGTGGAGGATTGAATCAAAAGAAAAGTGAAGTCATATGATGGAGCATTAGTAACTTGGAAAAACATTATTGAGAGCCTTTCACTGCTAAGAAAATTCCAAACATTATTGAGAGCCTTTTCACTGCTAAGAAAATTCTATGGTACGAATTTGGAAAAGGAAATAGAATAAAAATTAAATCTGATTAGTGGATGGGTTGTTCAACCCACTTCAATTTATTATAATATTATTTATTATTTAAAAAAGTAGTTATCTAAAAATTTAGAAATCTATTATTTATAAATTTTAATAGATTTATGTTTGAATTTTATTTAGAATTAAATTTGGAAATTAACTAAATTGTTAGAATTTTAAGAAAAAAATAATAGGAAAATGACATCAATTTATTTTTAGTTTAAAATACAATACCATTAAACTCAATAATGATGGAGACCATATAATGTGGTCAAAGATTAAATCTATAAGGATTATGTAACAAAATTATGATGGAGGAGAAAGCACAACGTAAGGGAAATGTTGATAGAAATCCATATGAAAACTAAATAATGCTTTAAAAATAAGTTTCTTTTTTTTGTTGATATTATTTAACCAGATATTTGCATGAACAACACTCATAAATGACATTGTAAAGTCCATGTAGCTGTATTTTGTGCAAAAACAATGGTGAATCTATAAATCATTTAATAAAGAACTGTGGAGTGAGGTAGATGATCAGGGAAAATGGGAAGGGGAATATATCTTTACTTTACATCGAAGGAAGATATAAGGTTAAATTTCTTTGAGAACATAAGGTTTTTTCATACATTGTGGTGTGGCCAATGTGGCTTGTAAGAATGGAATGGATTTCCATTGTAAAGAAATACTTCGGATCCAACTCTATGATCATATTAGATTTGCTTATATGGAATTTGGAAACTAGTGAAAGTAAAGTTGCCCAAAACTTTAGAAAGCCCATAAATAGACAAATTTGTGGCTTGTGATAATTTAATGGTGCTTCTTAAGGTTCTCGAGGTATTTGTGCTTCTTAATAGTTTACTTGGACGAAAACTATTATATGTCTTTTAAATCTATAGTTAGGCAAGGGACTAACAATATAGCTAAATTATATACTTTATGGATGCTCCCAAAAAGTATCACAAATATATGTTTTGATTCCTTCAAATTATGGGAGACTCTAAACTCATTATACATTGGGCAAGGGGAAAGGACAAGCTAGAAAACTTAATACTGCACTCAATTATGCACAAAGTTAAAAAGGTAAGGAGCAAGTTCACAATCATTTTGTTCAACCATGTATTTAGAGAATGCAAATAATCTCTCTAATGAGGCTTTATCTATGTTGGATGTTGAAGCAAATGAGAAGGAACCCTCCTAGAGAAATGTTAAGTCATTGTATTATGTTTCAACAAATCAAATAATGAAATTCATGTGTGGTTTGATGATGTTATGTTATGCTAATGTTGGCCTTTAGGTTGTTTCTACTTTGTTGTATGATTTGAAATCGATTGGCAGGTTTTTAGTCAAGTTCCTATGTATGATTATAATAATAGACACAGGTTATCCTTTATATCAATTCAAATAAGTAGAAAACTAATGCTCCATGATGTCAATCAAAGACCTATAAACTTTTGTCTGAAAAAATGGGTTCCTTTTTATTCACTTCCTTTGAGAATGTGGTGTCATGGTATGCTTCATCATGTAGAATACAAGGGTTGTTATGATCATTAAGTTTGGTTGAGCATTATGTTGACATAAAATGCTTCATCATGTAGAATACAAGGGTTGTTATGATCATTAAGTTTGGTTGGCATTATGTCGAAGGCGCGAGCGCACAGACGAACTTTGAAGTAATAGAGATTGTCGATGACAACAATCCTTGTCCTGCGTTGCTAGGAATAGACTGGGCCATCGATATGAATGGAGTTATCAACTTGAAGAAGCGGAAGATGATCTTCGAGAAAAAGTCCCTACGCGTAGTAGTCCCGCTAGACCCAGCCGAAGGAGCACGCTACACCGAACCAATGTGCAACGATGAGCTGGATTGTATTTACCAGATAACCGCGCGAGACCAGGAGCAGGTGAACCTGAATGCATATGGGAGAATCTCATGGAAGCGCGACAATTGCTGCACTTTAGATTCAGACGAAGAAGTAGAACGCTGGCAAAACTGGTTGCACGAAGTGACAACGCTGAATTGCAACATGATGTTTAGATCACTGCGTTGTGTGACAACAAACGCAAGGGAACTGCCAACATATGATGGAGTAACAACAATGGATGAATTCCTGGACAAATTTGAAAGTGCAATCCCGGAACAACAACGGTACGGTGCACTAGAACGGGCGTTGTGCGCAACACCCGCACGATGGTGGAGTACACATCAGAAGACCATTATAAACTAGTGTGAATGTAGGAGGCAGATGCACTTATGGTTTGGAAACCCCCAGCGGTGAACAAGAGTCGGGAAACTAAGACGAAGCAGCTTGCGCGCTCACCTGTGTCGATGGGTGCAGACATGTGCTGTGCAAGAACACCCTAGACTAACAATAAAAAATCAGAACGAGACGCAACAGTAGGAAAAGCGACGCACCCCATAGAGGTTCCACATAGAATCATTCCAGAAGGTATGCAGAATCCTGAATAGGGTTTACTAGGAGGGACTGACTAATTGGGACCTGCGTGTACCAGCAGTCTGATGGACCTATGGGGCCATGCACAAGGACTAGAGCGCGGAAGTGATCCCAACACTGACGAGAAGAGACAAAACCTTAAGAATAGAGAATAATCCCTCTAAAACAGCTCCCACAGTTGGGATAGTACGTGAGGACCCGAGTAAAGGAATTATACAGTTACAGGAAGCCATTTGGCAAGGGAAC
>APFE031401724.1:2118-12571 GCA_000404065.3 Pinus taeda | reverse complement strand
CGATTCGCCGAAGTTACCGCGGAGGCCGGTATGGCCTATGAGGAGCCTGGAGAGGCAAAAACTATGGCCGAAGTTCCAAAATCACCACGCATATTGCAGTCACAGAAAGACAAGCAAACGATGGGGCCAATCCATGTATCCCCAAGAAACCCACGGTTTGGAAAATTATCAATGGAAGAGAAGGGAAAAGTCGTCACCATTGATACAAAGGAGGAGGAGGAAGACTTGCAGGTCCTGATTGCCTAAATTGAGGAGCAAGATGATGAGGCAGAGGATGCCTCCCAAAATAATTCCACGACAAAGTTACCTCCTTACATCCCCCCATGGAAGGGGAAGTCCAAGGTACCGAAGGACCTGGAGGCCACGAAGAGTGCACTCCAGACCCCGTTCCTCCTCGATGATATAAGGTTTGAAGGTCCACCATTGGGGTGAGTACCTACTATGAAGTTTGAAGATTAGGACCTCGCGGACAACGATAAGTTCCCACAGTTGGTTGCAGAGAAGTTAATAAAGCAGAAATGGTTGCGCGGTGTGGAGAAGGTTGGGTTACTCCGTCTGCGATGGATACCCCACTACCACCATGTGCTCATCACCATTTTTGTCATTAGGCAACTGTTGTGCCTGGTGCATGATGGGTAACTCTGGCTAGAGGAGCCGATTCCCATCATGACCAATCTAATTCACCGAATTTCTTGACTGTCAGTCAAAGGAAACGACCCTGCGGCCATAGTAGGAAAAAGCAGCGACTTGGCCCTCGTAGAAGCTATGAAGGCCAAGTATAAACTAGAAAAGAGAAAGCGGGGGTACTCAATAGCAAGTATTAAAGACCAAGGGGTGCGCATAGCTACCTAGCTATTGGCCGACAAGCTAATGAGGAAATGTCACACTGACAAAGTACCAACATCTATGATTACGTTGGCAGAGCAATGCGCAGAGTGGGTCCAGTTCAACTGGGTCCAGTTCAACTGGGTGCAGTTCCTATGTGATGAATTCTTGACGAACTGCAGGGAGGCCCAGGAGTAGGGTAAGACGTTCCACTATGCGTGGTTGCTCTTATCCATCCTGTTGATTGTAGGGGAGTTTCCGACAGACAACCAATTTCCCACTACTAAGGGTGACTTGCCCGAAGCCGCGAGGTACACCTCGCTCTGGGCTATATGAGACGCGAACAGGATTAGCGAGATAAAGGTGTTCTAAGTGTTCGTGGAGGCGAGCATCCGAACATGTATCAACCACAAGCCACGCTTGTCCCCTACAGTTCATAACAGCTTGCAAAGCACGACAGAATTCAAGGCGGATATGCATAACCTGTATATTCGGGCGCGTAAGGATCCAACACGAAAATGGGTGAAGCTATTGTTCATTGCAACGGACGATGCGATCTTAGTAGTGATGGAGTCATGGCCTCTGGAGTGGCACACCCCGGACTTGGCAAAAATGGAAAAGGTCGCAGCTCGGCAATGAAAGAAGGACACCAAGCTGCACCTCGCACGACTGGCTGAGAGGACGTGTCAAGAACAAGAAGCAGCCACACGGTAGAAGGCAGACGATGTAGCAGTAGCCGCACAGACGGTAGAGACCACAACCACGCCAACCAAAGAGGTTGAGGAAGGCCAGGAGATGTCCTCGAGGCAGTAGATCGGGGAAGTGGACAGGGAGGAGGACAGCGCGGACCCCAGTACAACATCAACACAACTCAAGCGGCTGTGCGAACCGGAAAAAACTGTCCCTAAGAAGAAAGGGAAGGCCACAAAGACATCTAACAACCCAATCACGCTCACAAAAGGTGATTTATAGGATATCAACAAAACGATTCGGGAAGTCGCGGAGGGCATGCTCCAAGGATTGCAGATGGAGAAAAACACTGTGTTGGGGGTGCTCAGCTTGCAGTTATAAGGTTTACAGGTACAATGGCCTAGTATGTCGCAACAGGAACTGCTGAGGCTGAATAGCTACTGTGCGCCCGTATGGGTAACACCTTCATCTTGCCCGAAGGCACGTTAGTAGCAGCAGGCGAGGATGATTGGGCTGCGATGAGCAGCATGAGAGGCGTCAGCTTGAACTTGGCTGCCTTGCCGCGCGAAATATTGTACTAGCTGCAAGATGGGGTCATCGTTGAACTGCGCGCCTGGGAAGGCCGAGTGATCCAGGTCCTGCAGGAGCAGAAAATCAACATGGACCAACTCAGCATCCAGAGGGATGCGTTGGTTGTGTAGGCTAGTGGATTGGAGCAGGCTGTAGAGGATGCATGCAGGAGTGTTCCAGAGTTGGCCATGCTGGCAGAGCTACCAGCAGCAGAGCGGGTTCATAGATTGGCGATTGGAGTTCGCGAGGCAATGACAAAGGTTCAATTGGAGCTGAACCTACAAATCGTCGAACTGTGATTGAAGGCGCATCCCTCCACACCCCTAGAAGTTAGAGAGCAGCGTGCTTGCGCTATCTAGATGGGGTTGGAACAAATTGGCCAGGCAACACAGGGGTGCACCGAGATGTTGGAACAAGCACTAACCATACTTACGCACCTACAGGAAGACTCAAACCTACAACACCTAGAGGCAGAGGTGCACGTCACAGCAGGAGTATGATAGTCTTTGGGGCACCTTGCAGACGGTTGCCCTTACTCAACGACTTTCCAGACTACAGCAGGCAAGGGCATTGAAGGACCGATTAGTCGCCGCGCACCAAAAGGAAGCCCTGCTTAAAGCACACATCTAGCCATGGATCGATGAAGCATTCACAATCACAGCTACCATTCAAGGGAAGCTGGCACAGATGCAGGAACTATATACGATTGGATAGTATGTGACCCTGCTCATGAAAGTTCAGAGATACGTGTCCAACAAGTACAACAGGCGGCGGAACAGTGTGCTACGGACACCCAAGCTGCGTGAGACCTGCTGCATGGACTTCGTGCAAAGATTGCCACACCAGCAGAGTGACTTGAAGACGAGTCACGATGATTGTGTTGGGCGCCTGTTGGACAGCAAATCCCCCCATAGCATGGTTTTGGGGCTTGAAGCCCGAATTTTTGTCAAGTGTAATGTAAAGACCCCACGAAATGCGGGCGCGAAGTAAATGGTCAAGTCAAAGGGTTGTCCCCCTTGAAAATATAAATTAATATATTGTAATGTCGGCCTACCCATGGTCCACAGACCATGGGATTGTATAAATAAAGCACGGCTCTAAGATGTAAGGGATAGATTTTTTGGGATGGTGAATTAGCTCTGAGTCTGTAAGTTCGAGTCTTGGGTTGTAGTAGTAGGAAGAGGCTCTGCAGTTGAGTGCGCAGAGGCCTGGTAGAGTCCGCAACTGAGTGCGTAGGGTGGAGTTGGGATTGTACTTGGACAGAGAATTAATAAAAGATAAGTTGATTCTGAAATATTGTGTGTCTATGCTTCTGTTATATTTATGCATGTCTTTACAGTTTTATGATTGTGCGCACTTGTTATGAATGTTGAATGATTAATGAGAATATTGGGCCCACACAACTAAGTTAAGATCTATAATGATAGCATAGTAAGGATAAAGGATCTAGACAACACCTCTTAGCGCCCTTTACAGAGCTGCGTGGAAGTAGTTGCACAAGTTGGGAAGGATAGACGGCTACGTGGAGCAGTGTAAGTGCGCAGGTTCGGTTCGCGAACTTCCTAGATTTCATCAAGGCATCCCTAGGGTGTGGAAACTTGGTTCTAGCACCCTCCCATACTACCTTGGGTGAGACCTCAGTTTGCGCACCGCGGATTGTTGCCAAAAGGGCCGATAGTGTCGGGATTTGTTTGGCTAAATCACTTTTGAACATGGGTCAGGCCCCAATAAGCCAACAATTATGGTCCTTTCTTGCTTGCGATTTAGATTGTGTGTTCATATTAGTAAATGAGGTTTATTTGTTAATAGAATGAGTAACTATCACCTCATCTAGTTGAATTAATAAACAAATTAATTTAAATTAACTTTGACAAAATGGCGACTCATGTAAGGACGATCCAATCAAGAGAAATGCAATGTGCTACCTCAACTCGTTGATCAACAAAACACTTATCTCTCCCTCTTTTTGATTTTTTTACAATTTTTCATCTTGCCCATAAAGAATGGAAAAATGATCAAACCATATCCAATGGTACATATAGGAAGTGGGTGGCCCATGCAATCAAGAATCATGTCGTGAAAGCAAGAAACATGACAAAAGTAGATAACATCAAGAACATTTGAATATGTGCCCTCTCTGGTGATGGTGGTTTATATGCATGCAACAAACACCAAAATCACCAAGTAGTAAATGGTTATGAGCGACAAAATAAAACACATTATAGCAAATTACCAAATAAATAAGTGAGAACCCATGCGGGAATGGTTAGAAAGAGACGGGGAAGGAAAATGTGATTCATAACGTAATCTCAAACTAAAACAATTATTAGTTAAACATATCAATATCATGATTGGTGCCAGATGGAAAAGTGTTGCAACTCTAGGGCAACCCATAAATATAGGAAGTCTCTGCCATTGGACATGGGTAAATAAGGGATAAGTCCCAATGTCCAAGGGAGTATATCCTGTGATGATTTTATGTGATAATGGGTTTAGATGTAACAATACAAAGGGAGATAATAACCCTAGATTCCAGTGTATACTTTAGCAAGCCAACAATGGATACTATAACAATTGAAAGGTACCAAAATATCAAATTCAAGGTCTTGCATCCATGAAACAAAAGTTGGAAAATCTCATCAAAGTCAAGATGAATACTGAAATTAATGGAATTATTTCCAACCATGTATCATTTGACAACATTCTTGGTAGCTCCAATTTAGTGATATTTGGTTTGGAAGTTTGGACCAAGGTGTATGAGGTATTTGCTTATTGAATGCACAAGGTAGTGACGGTAGCAATGATGATATATATTACCAAAGGAGATAGATCTTAAGGGTGTGCTAGTGGAGTAGTTAGACTCAAGGATGACAAAATTAGTGTTTTTTGATCTAGAAGCATGGTCCAAGGTATCCTCATTGAGTGTAGGAGGTGGTGCTAGTAGAGAAAAATGAATGATGACGAGAAAGACAATGTATTCATATGGCATGCAAGTTGAGAAAATAGGCCCAAGATGCAAGTCTATGAAATAAGCAAGATGGAGTTCATCCAAGGACCATTGAAACAATGGTATTTTCATTGTCATGGAAGGTCACGGTCTAAGAGAAATGATCAACACCTTCACACATAGGGGGACAAGGAGAAAATGGCTTTGTAACACATATATGTGAAAGTAAAATATTTACATCCTAACCTAACTTAGTTAAGGGCTTAAAAGGATTTTGCTTAGTGTGGACGTAGATTTCACAAATGTCATCAGTGGTCACATAAGGCATTAGTGAAGGACGTTTTTTCAACCAAATAGTAGGAATATAGTATGAATGACCCACTACATGTGAGACATTTACTTGGGCCAAATGTGGTTGAGGACTAAGGCATGAACACCAATGAATGATGACAATTATTTATTTATGTGGAAATAATGCCTAACAAAAAAGGGAACACACCTCAACCTCCATGGCTTACACATAGTTACATAGTTAAAATTAACAAAATAAATGGCAACCATGACGTTACCATCTAACTTGACGGGAATATTTGGCAACATTCCCATTGATTTACCTAGTCTAACATTGAAGGCGTGTAATCTACTTGTTGGTAGGACAAGTGTGGGATAACTAAAATGTCATCAAACAATCGAGGACACACCACTAGAAAGGGATCTTTCATCAATAAGACATCGATGAACAATCTGATTCTTAGCCATGACCTAAAATTGGAAAAAGGTGGAGGAAGGAAGGGGATTCAATGTAAGTTGTTATCAATTAACATCCATGATCCAGATCTCTTCAGTTATCAGAATTAACCAAGATCTTTTACTTATGTGATGTTAGCAGAATTGCATGTGAAAGAGTATGAAAATCCACATGTGCATGCTTGAAAGAAGATGAAACATAATGACAACCATTAAATCAAAGAACACACACAAATTGATAACGAAGTTCACCCAGTGTGGGTTACATCTCCGGGCCCAGTGTCAAAAGTGGGGAGGTCGCTTCATTAAATGTTGTAAGATGATGACGAGTACATGGTGCATTCTTTGTCATTACAAGGATAAATTCCCTCAACCAGAGTGGCATGTCTCTCCACGAGACGTTCTCCTATAGGAACTCTCACTCAAATGGGCCTTCCTCCAACATGACAAACTAATAAAATCTCACATGAAGCGACATATAATTATCCTTCAACATAATGGTAATAAGGATCTCAATAGAAAATCATCACCTCAGCAAATCAAAAGACAAATATGGCATCATTGCATCATATACCTCCACTTTCGGGGATGGCCTAAAAATGAAAAGCTTTGCTAATGAAATGGACTACACCGTTGAATTCGTGGCGTTAAATCGTGTCAAATGACTATAAACTTGACCCCTTTTTCACATCGTCAAATGTTGGACCTTGGGAATCCCAAAGGTTCCCCTAAAAGATTCATTCTTGTAGATGGGAAAAGAATACGCTCCCCGGGTTGAAATTTTAAGCACACCACTGTGCTCCTTGCGAAGTTCTATGCAAAACGATTATAAAGTCAGCATCAATCTGCCTCTGTCAAAAATCAGCCTCAAAGGGAATATTTTAGATTCTTCAAGATTTTGTAAAGATTATTCACTGTTGACTGCCTGAAATTTTGCTCCTCATATGGGGAAAAAAACCACACCATCACATTCCCTGCGAAATTCTAGTTCGTTTGAGTATAAATTTGACATGATTGTGTCATTGTGAAAAATTACCCTCTAGGGAATCTTTTAGATTCCTTCCTAATTCTGCATGGAATATTCCCTTCCAATATTCCCTTGGAATATTCTTGCCTTGAAAAATGTGCTTGCCTCCTAGTTTTGCCCTCACACGCACTATTTTGTTGCGTCTCCTCCTAGGTGAATGACTGACGAGGTTTATATGTAAAATTTTGGGCGGAGATATCAAAACCGACCTCGCTGGCAAACATGGTTGGCATAAATTATCTAAGGCATTTGGTTTGGGGTGGGTCTAGTTCCAACCACCCCCCCCATTTGGCGTTATCATTTGTTTTAATGTTATTTTGGAGTTTGGCGCAGTGGTTTGTTAATCGTCGGGCGGAGGTATTAAACGTGGGAGTGGCATTTTTGGTAACTGTTTGCACGATGGTTGTAACATTTGTTTTATGTTGACCATTGGCGTTTATTATTTATTGCTTATTGTTTGTTGTGGGGTGGGCCTACCATTGGCCGACGCAGGTTCAAGCCCTGCCAACCCCGTTTATTATATACAATGGTTGTATGTGGAACGATCGTGGGCCGTTGGGTGGGATCCTGGGTCAGTTGCGAATCCCAACCAACATAACTTGTTTTTAATTTAAAATTAACGAGGTGACAAATTTGTCTGTTCCAGCAGTTGAAATTTATGCGCCAAAAAATTCCAAATTGTTTCCTCATTAGTGGCTGGCACTCGGCCTAGTTTGACCAAAACTTTGACCGTGAATATCTTGAGCATACGAACTCAGATTTGAGTATCATTAACACCATTGGAATCATGATAGCATGCACTACGATTTGGTCCTAGTTTCACTTCAATATGGAAACTTTGATTTTTGAGCTTTTCCAAAGTCACCTCTGAATTATGAGTGTTTCTGGAGCCACCTGTATCATTCCTCCCCACCAAGGAGCTTTTGGTTCTCCAAAAGCATGAACATAATCTGCAATTGTTATGTTACATTGTCTGCACCATGACTGTCCTGACAGGCCACACTTCCTTCTCCTTCACCCTTGTTCTTCAAAGCCATAAGTGATGAGCTGACACCTGCATCCTCTACAAACATGTAGTACAATATTTGCAAACTACATGCTCAATTACATGACTAACCATGACCTAATCATCACCATACTTTCCAAGAGTTTATAAGACACACTCCTTGTCCAAGTTTACAATAGAATAGAAACCAATATCATGGTTATCAATAAAAGGCCAAAACATCATCGTTGCTTTAATAAGTGATGGAAAACACATCATCACTTTTACAATTTAAATTGCAACACATGGCTTACAAAATGCGGCCATGACAAGCTATCATATCTAGTAAAACCATCTCTTACTCAACAAAGTGAACCACTAGGAATGTGGTGAATTTTCCTGTTGAACATCTTCACCAAATGGTTCCTACATAGGTGCTTTGTCCCTCTTGAGACGCTGCTCTGGATGGAGCCTCCAACATGTGGCTCTTTGATGTCCCCCTTTGTTGCAATGACTGCAAAAAATCTTCTTCCTCCAGACCTGCTTAACCTTCTTCTTTCCCTGATGTGGAGAAGGTCTTTCACGCATCATCCTCTTGCTTACTTCCATTCTCTTCCAGCACTCAGCAACCACATAGTTATGCAAACCACAAAAACTACATGGTTTTCTATGACATGATTTTTTCTCATCATTAACAATATGCTTGTAAGCAAAATTAACTTTAGAATACTGAGACTTTTTATATCGCTCTTGACTGTCTCTGTTGCGATCCTGGCGATGAGAGCTTGCCTTAGCTCTCCCTCTGCAATGTGCATTGTCATGGGAGGATTGTGATGTGTTCCAATCATCTTCTTTCTTTGATGGCTTTGACAATGTCTTGGAAGATTGTTCTACCTTTGAACACTCTCCTTCTGTGTATGCCAAACCTGAAAATCGAGGTCTTTGTACAACCTCAAATGGTTGAGTCATTCCTTGTCCATTAAAACCAATTCTTCCTCCTTTATACCCCATCTTGGTAAGGAGTCTCATGCCAGCTCCTAAAATGGGTACCTCCATGTTTCCAACAGAAATATTGTCACGTGAAAAAGAAACTCAAGAACGATCAACATTGTTTACCTCAGGTGTTGATTCTAAAACAAGTGATGATGCCTTTGCTAAGCCTTCGTTGTGCTTCAATTTTTCCATGGCCTCTTATGTGGCTCGTAACTAAAGTTGCAACCTCTGCTTCTCCCCTTTTTCTTCTCGTATAAGTCTCCTTAATTCATCATTCTCTGCTTGAAGGCTCTAATTGATCTCCTCATTTGAATGATGAGAAGAAGAAGAAGAATAATAATGTTCACTTGAGGGGTTAGATGGAGCTTCGACCTCTGCTCCTTCTTTCTTTCATTCCTCTCTTGCCATCTTCTCCTCATAATCAACATACATTATGTCCACCATGTGTAACATTCTCAGGAGGTCCTCGTAAATATCTATGTTGTTCACCATTTCCCTTCTTGTTGCACGTTCAATCATTCACACTTGCAATTCACATCAGCGAGAAGACCACTTTGATACCAAGCTTGATCCAGATCTCTTCGGTTACCGAAATTAACCAAGATCTTTTACTTTTGTGATGTTAGCATAATTGCATGTGAAAGAGTATGAAACGCCACATGTGCATGCTTGAAATAATATAAAATATAACGACAACCATCAAATCAAAGAACACACACACATTGATAACGAATTTCACCCAGTGTGGGTTACATCTCTGGGCCCGGTGTCAAGAGTGGGGAGGTTGCTTCATTAAATGTTGCAAGATGATGATGAGTACATGGTGCATTCTTTTTCATTACAAGATAAAATTCCATCAACTAAAGTGGCATGTCTCTCCAGGAGACATTCTCCTATAGGAACTCTCACTTAAATGGGCCTTCATTCAACATGACAAACTAATAAAATATGACATGACGTGGCATAAAAGTATCCTTCAACATAATGGTAATATGGATATTAATAACAAAATCATCATCTCAGCAAATGAAAAGACAAACATGGCATCACTGCATCATATACCTCCACTTTCGGGGATGGCCTGAAAATGCAAAGCTCTGCTGATAAAATGGATTGTACTGTTGAATTCATGGCGTGTGTTATCACTCAGGTTGTCCCTAGGCTCCTGTTTAGGGATACGACCGAGGTAACAACAAACCAATCTTTGGATTGCAGGTTCTAGCCCACCTGCAATCAGAGAGGGCTCTCTCTTAATGATTCAACTTTGTTGATGATTTTAGGCTAGCTTTTAGCTCAGGGGTTTTTGTTTGTATTTGGATGGAAGGTAGAGATCTCAAGCAAAGAGGCAAGGTAAGATGTGATAAGTTTCAAACCATTGGGCATGGAGTCATGGATTAAGGCTTGCTATTGCGTTTCTTGGTCACAAGGGGATTAAGGAGCGGGATAGCCACACATGATACAATTATCAATTTACTAAAAGGATGGACTGACGATCAGAGATGAAAGGCAAAGGAGAATCTTCCATCAAACTGAAAAAGAGGAGAAGTGAATGAATGATTATCTAGGAGCAGCTAAGAATTCCTAAACTCTCATTCATATGTGAAAGAAACAGCGTAAACAAGATCATTTAAGTATACATGTTCATAACTATTTATGATGAAAACATGAA
>APFE031401723.1:21824-38500 GCA_000404065.3 Pinus taeda | reverse complement strand
ATGCACTTATGCATGCATTTCCTCAAGGCTCACTCTAGCAAAAGTCACTCTCATACCCAGGAAACCTATAGAAGAGGAAAATTCCATCTGTCTCCTGCGTAGGACTTCCTACAGGATTGCACAGGAAATCCTATAAGATCGCACAGGAAACCTACAGGATATAGATAGAAAATCTACAGGATTGGCCAAGAGGGGTTTCAGAGGGGAAAACATGGAGGTTGTCTATAAAAAACGCTATGAAGAGGTAGGTTCTATAATTCGTTCCCTTTTTCAAAGAGAATTGAAAAGAAAATCCCCTAGTAGAGAGTGAATTTGGCAGCTTTGTAAGGGAATGTTCTCCACAGTTCTTTCAGTTATTTACTTTTGCATTAAAAAAAATTGTGTCAACCATCTCAGCTTCTCCAAATTCACCAAAAAAATGACAGGGGGTTTAATAGAAGAGAACCCATTAATACTGTGAGAATCCACCAACACCCTCAGGTGTTAGAAATCTTCACAAGGCATAATTGGATGGGGTATTTTGAAAAATTAAGAGGGTATGGTGATGAATTGGCCTGAGAGTTTTCTCTCTCCCTCATTCCACTGACCAGAATTCATGCCACTGTTGTGGTGAGAGGCCTCTCCATAGAGCTCACCCCTGAACTCATAAGCAAAATTACCACACTTCCCCTAGGAGTGCCTTGGAGAAAGGAAGACAAGGGAGATAGCCATATTTCCAAGAGTAAGTTCTTTTTAGAGGGAGAAGAGCCCATTGAGCACAAAAATGGAGTAAGGAGAGCAAGCCTACCATACCCCTAGAATGAGGTGAGATACCACCTTATAAAATACATATCACGTGAGGGTAGATATAGCGTGGTTTATGGGTATCACTTTAGGCTTCTTGAAGAATTGAGGTTTGGAGCAGAAACACCTCCTCACCACAGGCTCAACATACCATACTTCCTTATGCAATCACTGACAAACACAAGCATAAAAGTGCTGGAGGGAAACCACCAAAATTTAGCCCACCATGGGTTAATTAGAATCATCATAGAAGATACCCTCCACAACCTCAGGATTCCTATCCAATGGGAAATTTTCAGAGACATGCAGAAAAGAGGAGGATATCAAAGCCCTCACATATGACATTAGTCCTGCTATTAGTGAAAAGGATGAGGAAGAAACTGAAACAGAGGGAGAAGAAGCAGAGAGGGATGAAGATGAGACAGACGGGGAGGAATATGAGGAAATAGAGGAAGATGGCAAAGAAGAGACTGATAAACAAGATGAGGATCTAGAAGGAGAAGAAGAGGGAAAAAAAAGAGAGGAAAAGGGCAATGAAAAAGAGGAGGAAGAAGACAAAGACAAGTCACCTAGGGTGTCTCCAGAGGCCACTGAGGGAGAAGTAGCAACTGCTCTCACTACTCTTAGCACCCCTATCAAACAGAAAGGAAAAAGACAGAGGTAGACCCCCTTATATTTCAGAACAAGGAAAAGCACAAGGATAAGGCATGGGAAACCCCAAACACCAACAAAGATTCCCATTGTGATTGAGGACTCACCTAAACAGTAGGAGAAAATGCCTCCTCCTAAGTCTCCTATCACTTATGTGAGAAGGCTTATAACTAGATCCACCTCATCCAAAGGAAAAGCAATCCTACAGGATACAAAACAAGACCTACAGGAAGCTGAAGCAGTCCTACAGGATACTTTGTTAAACCTATAGGAGACTCAAAAATTGGATAAGAAGGGAAGCCTACAACAACAAACTAAAGAAGAGGACCCAGAGTTAAAGGAACCTATCCTTCAACCTAACCTTGACTCCTACTATAGATTTATTAAGGGGGCAGGGTCATTCCACAAAAAAATTCTATTCCACCATTCTTTGAGCTTGAGAAGGAGAGAGCCAAAACTCCTCAATGGATGCAGATTGCCAAATCCAAAGGGGTGGAAGACATTGGTCACATGGAGGAGAAGCTCAAGGAGATGGGCAAAGAATTAAGTAACTTGAGAGACAAAGACACCATAATGAGAAATCAATTAGAGATAGAAAATGCATGGTTGAAAGGACAACTGCAAGAAAGACAAAACTAATTGGCATGTATGTCCAGTCTCTCTTTGGAAGCAATCTAGTATAGGATGCTAGCTAAATCCTATGCCCTATACCTTAAGGAACAATGGCTGCATTTCCAGATCAAGACCCTAGCACAGAGAGGCACTATGCCATTTCAGGATTATGTAGGTTTTAACCCCGTACAAAAATTACCTGCATACGAGTTCTAAAGCACAGAAAAATAAACAATGCGAGAGCATAACACATAAAACACATATACATAGAGATTTCCCACTGGATCCAAAAACTGGGACTACCAGCTTGATTTTTCATTATGTTCCTTTCAATGTTACAAACATTTTATACATGCCGAAGCATCCAATACCATGGATCGAAAACCATCACGTCCAATACCATGGACCGAAAACCATCGCGTCCAAAAGACATGTGCGAAAATCATGCACAAAACCATAGGTAGGTCCGCCCAACCTAACATAGGGTCCAAAACCAAAATTTTCTGGGGCGCTGCCCCGGACCCCATAAAGTGGGGTTACGGGTACCCCTGAAACTCCCTGTTAACTATGTGGAAAGAATATAACACAACCCAACAGATTATAGACAGTTCATTGATCTTTGTGATCAAAGTACATTGGAGGATAGGGCCAAGATGGCTGAGTTTTAGTTGCATAACATGGCATTAACAAACATGAATGTATGGGACCCTAATGCCAAGCTAGGAGATTTATAGTTGATGGCTTTGGCATCATGGATGAACCATGAGGAAGCAAGGCCTGTAGAAATGAAGAAGATATTGGCAAAAGAACAAACATAGCCCCTTATGATCAAAGATGAGCAATACAATCCAATGGCCCTCATCAACACACATAATTTAATTGCAAATGATCCTGGACTTGCACCCAGGTATCTTGTTGCCCAAGAGAAAGCAATTTCACATTTTGAGGACATGTTCAATTTGTTAGCGGATGACATCATACATGCTTGCCTAAGGAGATGGAACACATTGCCACACAGTTTAAAGATAAGAGAGTACCACACTCCTCAAAGAATGAGAGAAGCACTGAACAAGACATCCATGTACAAGCAATCTATGCAGAGACTCAAAGTCAATATGGTTGGCTTGAAACTCAGTCCACCACTGCTCTTAGGAATGCTAGAAGGAAGGAAGGAAGGAATAAGAAAAGAGGCAGGTTGGAAACCATAATAGAGGCATGGGATATTAGGGAGGCCACTAGAGCTATGAAGAACATGGATATTGATTGAGTTGCTTAGAGGATGAGCAACACTTTCAGTAGGGGCGTTATAATGAGCCTCATCATTGGGTACTTATATGTGCCTTAATTCACCTCCTCGCTTAGTCAAACCAACTTTTCTCACAACTTATTACATGTTTTGATTATATTTTGTTTAATGAGATGAGTTAAAGTGAGATATTATGCCTAGTGGACTAATATGCATTGATTGCAGGTTTGGAAGAGAAAATCAAGGAATTTTGGCAAAGACTAAGGTTTGAAAATCGAATGGGACAAGGGAGAGAGATTGTAGGAGGTAAATCCTCCTCATTTATTCCTTCCCCATTCGAATATTCCTTCATTAATCCCACCATCTCGGAGTGCAAGCAACCAAGCCATGAAGATTAGAAGGCAACCGAGTAAGTGATAGACAAAGAGTAGTTCATCTCGAGTTTGGGAGCTAAGCCTCCCTAAATTTAAGGAAGTCGTTGGAGATTTCAGTTGTATAAGTAGAGAGGCCTAGAGTCTCATTAGGATTTGAACTTTTGTTGTAAAACTCTAGCTATTTTTGAGCTCCAGACTTGTGGAAGACTTTTTGATGTAATTTCCTATTTTGGTAATAAAAATGAGTTTGTTCTTGATTTGGTACTGAGCTAATTCATAGGGCTAAAGATCTTGGGTTAGGGCCCAACCCTAGCAGCAAAGTCTCCTCTTCTTGTATCTTTATGCTTAGCCTAGTTTCATAGATTAATGGTTAAACTGTTCTTAGAAGTATTTCATTAGAAGTAGTGTAGATTTGACTAATTTTTTATTAGTTTGCTTCCATTTGTGCCTTACTTCAATAGCATGTTAGAAGGGATAAAAGAGGCTCCAAAAACCTATGAATAGGTGTCTTGGCCTCACTTATTCCTTCTGGGATCATGATTTGAGGAAAAGACCCTTATGCAGCCCAGAAAGATAGATTTCCATTTCTCTCATGATATTTAGAGATTGTTGTACTTAAACTAGCATTTGATCAGTTTTGCAAAGTAGGATTTCATTTCCATTTCTTCTATCTTCATTCTTGCAGTAGATATCATCCATGATTCCATGTTATTCAACAATTTCTTCATGTATAAGGTAGACAATTAGTTCATTAAATTTTTCTTTTCTAGTTCATGAGAATTCTTCTTGTTTACATGAATTTTTGGAAATTACACATGTTTGATGCAGAGCAGGTACTTCAGAAGTAGACAGAAATCTCATAGCCAACAACCAACTCCCAATTTTATCCACCCATAGGCATCCTTGTTTTCCTCAAAACCTCCACCAATTTCACCATTTTACATAAAAAAAAATTCTCAAGCATTTTGAGCAAATCCAACCATCTCCTAAACTTGGTTTTGGTTTTTGAGTGATCCTAGGCCTCTTCTCACTCCATTTCACCCATCAACCACCTTCCCCAAGCTTTCTATCACCTCCAACACCCATCATTTTTCTCACAATTGCATCTTGTAGAAATACAGGGAATCCTGTAGGTTTCTAGTACATCTTGTAGGTTTTCCTGTAGTGGCCTATTTTGAGGCCGAATTGAAGGAAAACCTTTAGGAAGCCTCCCAAGGTCACCCAAGGGTCTCCCAAACCTTTCAACCATATCCTGAACCTTCCAGCCATCCATCAGCATCCCTAAACCACCTACCACATCACCAAAAGAGATTAGTTTACACACTTGATTTTTCATGAAAAACATAAAAAGACAAAACAGATTTATTACAGTCCTTTACATGCATAACAATTGTGTTTGATGTTTTTAACTTCCATGCTTAGGATAGTAGCATTTTGTTCATGTTGATTTAGCATCAGTGCAAAGCATAACTCTTAGCATTGAATTTCATTCTTTTTCATTATTGCAGTAGATCAACTCTCTCTTAGGGTAGATTTCTATTTCTTTCATCAAGGAACCAAGCTTATTCTGAATCCATAGAAGTCTGGCTTGCAAACCCTAGTGGTATCTCGCCAGCTGAACAATGAGAAAAGGCAGAACCATCACTTTTACTTATGTATACAGCATTGTCACCTCCAAGTTTGTACGAACCCCAGGTTGATAAAGTAAAGCTGGTAGCCCAAGAGTTGCAACATTCTTACTGCAATATTGGTGCTCATCAAATATCAAATTGGAACCGGGTGATTTGCTGGGTGATTTGCTGGTTAATTTTGACATTGTTTTCTTATACACCAAAATCCCCATCCAAGAAGCCATTGATATCATAGATCACATCACTGACAAAGACACTGCCAAGTTAGCTGGCCTATGCCTCACCTCGACCTTCTTCAGTTTCCAAGGTGAATTCTATGAGAAAACTTGCAGTGTTGTGATGGGCTCCCCTCTTTCCCCTATTGTCGCTAACCTGTTTATGGAAGATTTTGAGACCAAGGCCTTAGCCACTGCTCAATTTCGTCCTAAAAATTGGAAGACGTTTGTTGATTATACCTGTGTCATATGTCCTCATGGTCGGGAGAAGCTCAACCTATTTCTTAGCCACCTTAATTCTCAATCTGACTCCATCAAGTTCATGATGGAAGTTGAGGTGGATGGTCGCCTTCCCTTTCTCAACATTCTCCTTTCAAGGATGAGTGATGGTTCCATTTGTCACCAGGTCTTTTGGAAAAAGAGTCACATGGAATAGTATCTCCATGCCAATTCTCATCATTTCCCATCTCAGAAATTCGGGGTTCTTAGCACTCTTGCTACCCATGCTCTAAGAATATTTGATGATAACCACCTTGAAAAGGATAAATCCCATATTCTTGAAGTTCCTAGAAATAATGGGTATAGCAGATCTCAAAGCCTCAAGGCCTTTGATAAACACTGAAAAAAGCCTAGAGTTAAACCTGCTCATGGTGATCCTATCTCTAAGGTTCATCTCCCATATATCCAAGGAACCACAGATAGGATTTCCCATATCCTTAAGAATATTAATGTCTCTTCTTCGTTCAAACCTCTCAATACCATTAAAAATTATCTTAGATCTGTTAAAGACCCTATTGATCCTACGGACTTGAAAGGGGCCTACCTTGTTCCCTTCTCATGTGGTATTCCCTACATTGGGGAAACATGCATATCTATTAAGTAGAGAATCAATGAGAATGCTGCAAACATTAGACACAATTTCTCCCGCTCATCAGGCTTAGCCGAGCATGCAGAAAAATCAAAGCACCATGTATGCATTGAAGAATCCAAAGTCATCGCTATGGTAGATCACTTCCACCACAGGAAGCTTAGGGAGGCGATTGAGATCGAAAGGCATGCCAAAAATATTAATAGGGATGATGGTTGGAAATTGAGTAAGCTATATTCCAACTCTCTCATCGTAACTCATCATTCCTTTCTTCTCCCTTCTCCTCTTTATTCTCTTTTTGGTTTATCTTCTTCTGTTTTCTGCCTTGGTCCCCCTTGATAATATATATATATATATATATATATATATGTTAGTGTGTATAACAATATAAAATTTCTAGTATTGTTTTTCTAGTTAACCCATCTAATTTGATTTAATTTATTAGGGCTTCCATTTTGAAGAACTTAATCATCCCCCGATCGAATAATATAACGTGATTTTAATAAATTAATAATTATTGGATTATATTGGGATAAATATTTTAAATTCATAACAACTAGTTTTCTAATAGGTCAACCTCTAACAAATAAGATGATATAAATTATTAATAAATAACTACTTTACATTAATTCCATAATATTAAAATTCAATATTTAATTTTTAATTATTCCTTAACAACTATTTTCAACTTAACATGGAATATTTTAATGAAATAACTCCTTACCATTAATTCCCTAACAATTAATTTCTTTTACCTATTAACTAATTCACCAATAGCTAGTTTTTAACGGCTAACTCTGGGCAATGTTGCAATCTTACTATTTATTCCTTTTGACCGATTGATTTCTCACCCAGTCCTAAGGATGAACCACATTGGGTGGTTTGAAATGACGACCAAATCCTAACAATGTGATTAATCCGAAAGACTTTATTCTACATTATGGATTACAAAAGTATTAAGATCTAACAAGAATGTATGTATTTGGTTTTCTTGCCATCATTGGCATGAGCTTTCCAGGTGAGAAAGTGGTGTCAACCTTCCCTCGCCAGATGGTTTTGTAACTAGATGAGGTGGCCTCAGTAAAATTCCCAAGGGCCTAGGAATCCATTGACTGGTTTTGGAAGCATTTCGGTAAAGCCTAAGAGTGCAGGTGAGAAAATTCCTCAATATATTGTTGAAGAAATTTTGTGGCATCCAAGCTTACTGTGGGCCTAATTATCCCTTGACATGGTTTTGTGGGATTGTGGTAAATCTTGGCGGTTGGTGTTTTTGTTTGGGCCTAGGAATCCCTTGACCTGTTTTGGGAGGATTGCAGTAAAGCCTGAGGGTGGAGGTGGTTTTATCTTTGTGAATCCTTGGTACATTTGGTCTTGAGTCTGACATTCATGCTTGGAATATGGCACAAGGGTGATTGGCTGAAAGAAATATTTGGTTCAACCCAATCTATGATCGAGTGTTACATGGAAGTCCCTAACTTCGTTAGCATTTGCATATTTTAATAAGATCCCTTTTCCTCTTGTATTTCATGAGTATTTGTACTCATTATTATGTGGCTTTGATGGCTATTCTATCATGGTCATTATTCTAGTTATATGATGGTTACAATCATGGTTTCATAATAAGTTCTAGTTATGGCTCTTGATATGTTTTATTTGTTGATGAATGGTTAATGATGCATGAGATGAAAGATTTTATTGAAACTATTATGAGAGGGAATCAAACCTTCTTGATGATTCTTAGATAAGTATCAGATCCTTATGTTTATATATGCATTGATGACCTAGAGATTACATGTTCTTAATATGTTTGACGAAATTTCTATCATGGTTAGGCCTGGTTAGGTCACGTTTTTGATTCAAAGTTGTATGTTTAGCATTGTTGGCATGTTGTAGAAAATCCCGTAGATTCACAAGCTAATGCAATTCGCTAAAGCAAGAGAAAAGAATATACTTCTACTCTTTACAACGGAAGCCCATAAACATCGAGCAAACAATAATCAATAGAGGAAGAGAATCAAAGGCACATAACAAAATAAATGTCTGGGGAAAAACACAACTCAAAACCCCACTATCTGTTTTGTATTAATCTGGAAATTCAAGATGAAATTACAATGCTTTTTCTCTCTAGAACAATCCCATTGTTAGTTTCAGCCTTTGCAGCCTTCCTCCAGTGATCAAACATGCTCTTACAAAGTGATTTTAAGGTGTCAAGGTCAAATTTTGTCATTTCAGTGAGCCTTCAAGCAAAATTTGGTCACTAGGCAGTAGGTCTAGGGTTTTATTTTACCCTTGTCAAAGTTGTCCAAATGATGTTCCATGTCATCATTTAGCTGAGTGTACCATCATTCAGAGGGTTTTCATTATCATGTCAAGTTCCACTGGGTCATTTTACACCTTGTTCATGCTTCAGTTGCGCCTAGGTAAGGTCATTTCCCTCTCCTAGGGTTTTGAAGGCAATTTCTCTTGGACGGTCAAATCATCAGAAAAACTTGTATCCTGATGTTGATACACCTTCCCCTATCCTTAAAGTACCTTATCAAACACTTCCCATCACTGAGATCCCCCAAATTCCTCATTTTCGCACAAACCCTAGTTTCTTGCTACAACTTGGCAATTTTCTAGGTTGGACCCGTGTTTTTCCTTTTTGGACCCCTTCCCCTCACTCAATATTTAAAATTCCACTTTCCCCTACTTCTTAACATCCCTCCCTACTTCCAAGAATTTTCCCAAGAATTTATAAGCCACTTATCCCCTTCATTTCGCTTCATTTCGACAAATCTCGTGTTCCCCACATCGGGGTAGGTTTCACTCAAATGATGTTTCTGAGCAAGGAAAGATGAATTTGGAAACAATGAGAGAGGTTTTTGTCCAAAATAGACCAAGGAAGAGAAATGTACTTCGCTTTTTACACCGGTGTCATGTTTTTGAAGAAATGTCAAAAATACAATTGCCTCGGGAGAATTGATGCACCTCTGGAGTGACCTTGGGAAAATATAGTTTTCTCATATCTTGGTTGGCCAAATGACTTTCTTTATGATCCCAATTATAACTAGAGACAAATAGCTTTCCAATGCACTATCATGAGCTCAATTTGGGGTTGAGGAAGGCATTCAAAAGTTGACCGCAACAACACTCTGTGTTGAGGTAGCCTCATTTGGCACATTTTGACCAGTCTTGGGAGATTTAATGTTTGACAGGGCAAATGAACTCCAAATTGAAATATTCTAGTTGGGTTGGAAAGTAGACTCAAATAAATTTCCAACAAGCTATCCCATGCCCAATTTGAACTCTAGGAAAGCCTCCAAAAGTCTTCCGGAAAAAGCACGATGCACAAGAGGAGGAGCGCGACGCACATAGAGAGCGCGACGCACTGGGGGGAATTGCCCAGTGTTAATTTGAACGGGCGCGATGCACATGGAGAGCATGGCGCACTGGGTTCTTAGTGCAGTGCATATAGCCTCAAGCCTAAAAATTTCTGGAAACTTCACCAAATTGCTCATACTTTGCGTAGATTTTCTAGGTAGGCTTGCTATCTTGCTGTTGCATCAAATTTTATGATAAGAGATGATGGTTTATGGGTGATAGTGGTTGTAACAAAAATTTTCAAGACCTAATTCTAAAGATCCTCAAGCCAATTGCTGCCAGGGTTTAAAAAATCATTGTTTTCTCCAAACATTGTGGAAGGGTCCAAGCCTACATCAGTAGAACAGGGATCACCATCACAACATAAGGCACCGTTGCAAGATGAGGAGCAATTCCATATTCACACTGATATAGTAAACTTGAATGTTAATGAATAGCAAAAGATAGTAGATTAGGTCATCATGGAGAAAGATTCTAAGATCAAAGAGCTTAGGGACAATTTTTCTAAGGCCAATTTCATGGTTTGATTCCTAGAGCAGGATAATGAGCAATTGAAGGTAAATCAACTACTCTTGAATAAGCATAAGGTTGATGTTAGCAAAGAAAATGTAAAGGGAAAATAATTAGTTGACACAGATGATTCAGATGAGAATCAAGAGAAAGTGACAAGGAAGAGTCCAAAGACTAGAGGACTCAAAAGGGAACTTCAACAACAAAGGGAGCAGATGTCTTCAGTTGACCTAATTGCAGGAGAAATCAATGAAAATAGGGAGTTTTGGCTTGACAAAGTAAATTTCCATTTAAACAATATTCTTAAGAGGGCTAAAAGAGACAAAAAATTTCAAAGACACATGGCTACTCATTGGTACACAAGGAATCAGGTCTCCAAAGTCAAAATCAAGCAGTTGAAGAAAATACTCCAGGAAACCCTAATCAGGCAAAAAGAGAAGGTTAAGTTGGATTTGCTTGCTGATGCTTCCATCAGAGAAATACAGGAAAAGGATAAGGAGCTAGTGCAGGAGGAAGGGCCATCAGGTGAACGAGAGACTGAATTCGTTCTCCTTCACGATGATGAGACCGATACTGAGCCAACAACTGCAGAGCTCAAAGAGATCATCTAGGAGCAGCAATCAGAGTTTGAGGCCTTGTCCCTTGACTTGGAGAGGGCCGAGTGGAACATGAAGTACCTGAAGCAGAGAAACAAGCAGCTTGAGGACCAGCATGAGATCATGGAGCTGCAAAATATCCGTGAAGATCAACAGGCTGCCCAAAGAAGCCTAAATGAGAAGACACCTATTCAGCAGGAGATAGAGGCTGATTGAGAGATTTGGCTCGAGAGGATCCATATCCACTTAGAGAAATTGTTCGCAAAATCAAACAAGGACAGGGACATGCTCAGGAACATGAAAAACCACTATTGGGCACGGAACAAGGATTGCAAGGCACGAAATAGGAATTTGAAGGCAAAATTGAGCAAAGCAACAAAAGAGGCAAAAGAGGCAAAAGAGCAAGATCGGCTTCGAATATTGGCTGAAGCTTCCTTGGCACGTCATAGCACACCATAGAGAACCTTCAGCCCAAATTTCAAGAAATTTGGGACAATTTTGGTCGCATGAGAATTTTTTGGCACAAACACAGGGTTTTCCTCTATACGCGCCGCGCCACCAGCGCGACGTGTAGGATTGGGAGCTCCAAATGAGAAATGGTTTGCATTTTTGGATTTAGCATGCAAAATTACAACTACTGGCACTTGGAACAAGAAATTTGGGCATGATTTGAGTCTCCTGGAGGTCAAAAACACCCAAAAATTGGCCTCACTGCCCCTATTTTGAAACACATGGAGCAGTCTTGGGAGAATGAATATTTGGAGGGGAAATGAGCTCCAAATTAAAAAGCTCCACTTGGGTTGAAAAGTAGACAGGATAGGCTTTCCAACGAGCACACCTGGGAACATTTTGGACTCCAGAAAGTGCCTCAAAACTGGCCTCAAAGTGGCGTGACACATACAGAAAAGGACGCGGCGCATATAGGAAAAAAGGCCCAGAATGCCTCTGTTTCGCGAAATTTCGCTTCTCGACTTTTTGTAAGTGGGCCCACTCATATGCACTTCAGTTTTTCGACACCTAAGGCAGTTTTAAAATTATTTTCACTCCAGATGGCCAGTTATCCAAGTGGCAAAGGAAGGCAAAGGGCCACCAAAGCCATTTGTCATGTTTGTGGTGCTACACCTGTAGCTGATGTTTGGCTCTCCACCTTCATTTTGTAATGATTCGAGTAACTCCCCAACCCTTGGGTGTTCTATATCTTTATGGCACATTCTATATATTGTATGCAAACCATTTGCAAAGGGTTGGTTGGCTTGTAACTTCTGGGAGACTGTGGGAAAGAAACTCTGTTTCTGCATTGTATATTTTTTACAAAGGATTAATGAAAGGCAGTGGCTCTGTTTCATGAGATTCATGTGGTTGTGAGTGTATAAAATGTGTCTCTTATGTTTCATATGTATATAGTTATGTTCCATAGCTCATTTCATATTCATTTCCATTGAAATTTTCTAAGTTAGCTAAGGTAGAATTCAATTTTATTGCTCTGCGTGTGGGAAAATTTCATGTTCAATGTTCATTCTTCTGTTGAAAAGGATTCATGTTGTCCATGCCCTTTTCACCCTCTTAATCAATCTCTCCATTCCGCACTATCTTAAACTAAATTGCTAGGCTTTCCACCTACCTTGCCTCACGAAATAATCTATGCCTTTGTGTTAAGCTCTTTGTTCATTGAGGTCCATTGGTCCCATACCATCCCAGAAACACAGTCATTCATAAAAATCACTCCTTGTATTCATATTCACTTACTAGCCTAAGACAAATAGTTCATTGTAAGTCATCTCAGGCCTTTTCATTCACTTATTCACTGAGTGTGACTCGGAGAGAGCCCTCTCTTGCTCTGGTAGGGCTAGCTACCAGACTGAGCATGGTTTGTGGTTACCCTGAATTTCACCTTCTTTCAACCTAAGGCGAATGTAGGTGCTAAAATAGTGGCAACCACAGTGGGAGAGAAATCAAACCCCTTGCTTCTTAATAATTCTAAGCTTCCGGATGATAAGCTTAGGATTTTATAGGCTAAGTAAAGTTGGTTGTGTCCTTTGATTTTTCTCAGTAGCACACTGGCTTCTAGAAGATACACCAGAGCTAATCCAAATCCCGACAATCCGCACATCTACAAAAATCCCAATTTGATTTCAAGAATTCGTCATCAAGAAAGCTCTATATAGCCCGTGCTCAAATCCCATTCATGCCCAGACATTTTTGAGTATATTTAAGAGCTAGAGTTTGATGAGCAGTTTGATTTATTATTGTTTGAAACCAAGTCCGAAAGAGCGGTTGACTCTACTGTCCACAATCCACAGTTTTTTGTAGAATTGGAGACGGAAAGGGCCAACTGGTCTATTGATAACTACATAGTAGCTCAGCTTCAAACTCCAATTGCTAGCCCCTTAAAAACTATGCACACTCCTCCAACACCTCCGAGGACAAATCCACCAAGAGTGATGGCTGCCTGTTTTGCACCTCTTGTTTTGCCTCAAATTTTAGATGATATGCCCGATGATTACCAAAGAGAAATCCCATTTTTTGATGGCACTCCTAATGGCATTACTGCGCAGCAACATGTGGACAGAATGGTAGACTTCTATGAACTTCATGAGATAGATGTGAAGAACGTGGCGATGAGACTTTTTGTACAAAAATTTGCAGGTGAAGTAAGGAAATGGTTCAGAGGTTTACTGGTTGCACGTATCGCTACCTTGGCTGACCTACAAAAACAATTCTTAAACCGCTGGGAAGTGAAAAAGAATCCTCTTCAAATTCTGTCCGAATATGAGAAAATCAAAAGAAATGCCGGTGAGTCGGTCCAAGATTATTGCACTAGATTCAATACAGTTTATAATGAAATTCTAGATAATCTAAGGCCACCTGTGGGACTAGCCATTGTTGGACACCTAATCCTAAATGGGTTAGTGTGGAAGCTAAAGAGACTAAGCAGTTCAAGGGACCTTGGGATGTGAATCCCAACGGTCACCACATGTACTATAAATATGTATCATTTGTGAATAAAAATTGAAATGCATGCTTTATCATTCATATCTTTCTCACTCCCCATGTCTGTTTAACATGGTATCAGAGCCATGATGTGTGGCCTGTGTAGTTTTCCTCACGGAGTTGCCTTGAATAGTGCTGGCCTGGTCTTCATTACCTGTAACTTTCCTGACTACCTAACGCCCCTGACAACCTAAAACATTGAAGCTGAGCGCATCAGATTGCGTACATTGCTGCCAGAATGGCATGATTGAGTGTGAAATGTCGAAATTTCTATGACTTTAGCTGTTTGGTTAACGCCCGACCTATACCGCCTCCTCAGCCTATATTCTATTGAACGTTACCTGAGCACTCCTGCACGTCCAGTGTTTCCATTATGAAATCCTGTATTAGTTGAACGTTACTTGAGCACTCCGACACGTCCTGGTTTGTTAGATAAACGCTACCTGACCTCTGTCTGCCATATTCCATATTTACAGTCCTGGCCTGTGCTCTCTGTACTGTCAACATAATGATTTTCCCATAACGTGAAACATCCTGCAAGCGTGCCATGAGTGGTACAGCATGGGCATGGACGTTTCAAGTTCATTCGCTGCTCCAATTGCTGAAGTTGCGCTCCTAAAGACAAAGTCGTGAAGAGGTTTCTGGTTTGAAACATAGTCGAACAAGCACGCTTGACTTTGGAAACTTCCCATTCTCACCATGGGCACTGATTATATCTTTCTCGGCGTTGTTTGATGTGCCTTCCTCTCTTGAAATGTGGTTATGAAACCTGTGTGAAAAGTCTACGAAGGATACATCGAATCTCCTCTGTGTTGCATCGGAGAGAAAAACCCAGTTGACGTTATTTTCCAGGAAAGATTCATAATTCGGAAGCTGTTGATTGACAATAGCTTCTGCTCCAACTTTATAAGTATTGTGAATTAGGCTCTTTGAATTTGAGTCTAGTGGTCAGCTTTTAAGAAACATAGGACGAAGGGAATCCATTTTTCGATGCACTTTAATTTGAGCCAGAAGGCATCAGATAGTATGTTCCTTCACTGATTTCGGGACTGTTAATGACCGCATTCACTTTTCCGGGCTTGTCATCACTTTTGTTCCTGGTTCATCTCGGGACTGTTAATGGCCGCATTCACTTTTCTGGGCTTGTCATCACTTGTGTTCCTGGTTCATCTCGGGACTATTAATGGCCGCGTTCTGTGTTTGTCATCACCCTCATCCCTTCGGATTCAATTTAGGATCCTTTGCACTTGATATAGTGTTTTTCGGATTCGAGCTGTACTACAATTTCATACCACCACAGAAATTTATTCTTTGAATTTGACCATGGGTCTCAACTCTATGACCTGTGTAGGAAATTTTATCTTTATGAAGGTAAAAATTTCCAGTTTTAAGTGGAACGCCCTTCGAATGAAGATAACTCCAGTTATTGGGTGTAGCACCAGTTGTTAATTCGCCCTGCTTTTGAATAAATGAGATGATTGGAGCCATTCTAGAGGAGCTTAGGTTAAAATGTGAAGAGTGGAGGTCAAATGTCTTTGATAAATTCATTGACGACGGTGTTGTTGAAAACATCTGAGGGAAGTCGCCCATAGAAAGCTGCGATATCATTTCTGTTCTAAGTTGTGTGAAAGGAGCGCTAGCCAGAATTCGTAGGAACCGGTATCACTTTGGAGTTCCTGAAAATTGCTAGTGGGTTCAGTTGAACAGAGGAGTGAATTCAGTATGTGAATTGGCCAGCTCCTGGAACAGTGTATTGACCTAAGATGCATTTATTAACAATATACCTGTAAGTGTATTACAGAGGATTGAACTGTATACATTGATCGCAATTGATCTCTGCACTTTATAGATGTATACTCTTAGCATTCTTATATATATGGAACGATTTCGACACAACAAAGTTGATGTATAATCTATAGCCCTCATTACTCTTGGTTTGATAGTCAGTTTTATGACACTTGTTTTTTGACAAGTTACTCGCTCTCTGATATGGCACAATCATAGTATATCGTTGTTGTAACAGTTCAATGGATGGTTCAGTTATATTTTTGAAACATAAAGCCAAGGCCTATCAATGCAGTTGTGAGATTGCGGAGAGCCTATGAGAGATTCGTCGTTGCTGTTTTTTAATAATTTGTATCTTCTGAAAGATGACCATGAAAGATGACCAAGAAGTTCCCCAGTTCGTGTGACATCAAAGAATGAGATATCTTGGTTAATAAGATGTCGAAATAAATCCTTTCTCAGTCGAGCAACAACACACTCACTTGATGATGCAAACCACCATCCACAAAGTACAGTAGCAAATGAACCAATTTCCACAATAGTGTTTTTTGATGGTATTAAAAGCATATGCTTTCTCTTCTTTCGTTCTCAAATCTCTGCTGAAAATATCAATAATCTTGCCGCCATATTTTGGAACTAAAATATTTGTTGTGGATGCAATGAAAAGTGCCACAGTTGTAATAGTCTGCTCATTAAGCCACCAGCGCTTGCCCTGCGTTTTTCTTTAATCTGCAGGATTTTCTTTGTGTAGCTTGAAGATATTTAGCAGCTGACATTTTTCTGTGGGATTTTGGAAGTTTTTTTTTAAGGTGTAGAAAAATGGCTAAGCTTGAAAGAATATTAGAGCTATTGAGAACTCTAATCGTATCAACTGCTGACAACACAGTGCAAATCAGGAAAGACACTCTCTATGACATTCAGACATGCCTGCATAATCTACAGGAAAATATTGAGTTTTTGCAGCTTGAGACAAAGCTACAGCAAGAAGAACTACAGCAATGGAGTCATCATTCTGAACCTGTTTCTGTTCAGAAGATTGAAATAGACTCCC